>JASPKZ010000043.1:2415000-2605000 GCA_030220185.1 Diploptera punctata
TTGGATTTTTCCATCCTAAAAAAAATCTATCGAGCCCGGTTTGGTAATAATATAACTTAAAACAAAACAAGAAAACACAATAATATCACAATTACATTAGATAACAATACAATTACACTATACATTAACTTGGTAATGTAGAATTATTAAGAATTAATTGTATTGTATTGTAAGCCCATGTTTTCCCTTTACAGAGATTCAGGTGCTCTCCCCCTACACGGAAGAATTTGAACCATACTAATTTAGTTACACTTGTTTTCGTATAGATGTCATTTTGAGTGGTCCGTGGTCACCGTTCCGCCTCATACTGACATCTAGGAAACCAAGGTAGTACTAGGACGGGAAAATTCGGTAAATTTTGCTTAGAGGCCTTTTCATTCAGGCTTAAGGATTTTTTACAAGCCTGAAAATCTTCAGACTCGGGACCCACGGCTTAAAGTCCCTCCCGGAGGACTTGCTCCTTGGATTTTTCCGTCCTAAAAAATCCATCGACCCCAGCCGGGTTTGAACCCGCGACCCTCGGGACCAGAAGCAAGGAGCATAACAACTAGTTCACCGCGGCCGACTATTAATAATTAATGGTATTGCAATTTGTTAACATATTAATTTATTCATGAATGAGTGTTCTTATTTTCCGCGTTTTGTCCAGAAATTTACCTAAGTTTATCCTAGTAGTAATGCTTTATTCGTAAAGGCTATCCGCTCTTAAAGCGATTCTCATCAAAACAAAAACATTTGACCTGCTCGCTTTTGATTGGTTATAGATGCCAATGTACCATGTAGAAGCAGTATATGTACACGAAAAGTGGTCCCCTCATTAAATTAAAAGTGTGTCCTCTGAGTATATTAGTTATTCTTCGTGAAAATATATTGGTAAAACATTGGTGCCAAACCTCCAAAGCCTACGATCTTGGGCATATTGGATGCTTAGCCCTAATTGCTTGCATTACTTTCTTCATGTTTTCCTTCCATGTTAACTTTGGTCTCCCTCTTTTCTTCTGTCTTGTGCTTTCTTCTGCTTTCACTGTATTTCTAATTTCCTTATTTGTGACGTGTTCTAATTTTGACTTTCTGGCACTTCTGCGTAAATAATCCATTTCTAGAGCTACGTATTAGTCTGTTCTTGTAGTACTTATTGATTGTCCATACCTCACTTCCGTACATTGCAACAGATGAGGTCAGAATTTTAAACCGGGCTAAACTTACTGGCGGTACTATGACCCTGGGATCAACTCAGCCTCTAATGGAGATGAGTGCCAAAAGCATCACTCATTGAGACAACCCGGCTGACATCTCGTATTGATCATCTAGGAAGGTGGAAGCATTGATTTCCTTCTTCTCCTAATCTCGCCTAACATCTATAATTTGATCACTTTACCTACAATATAACAGTAGAGGCATACATGCATCTAGCATGCAGTGGAAAATATGTTGTGAAAAAATAGACATACAGAGAGAGAGAGAGAGAGAGAGAGAGAGAGAGGGGGGAGAGAGAGAGAGGGAGAGAGAGAGAGAGAGAGAGAGAGAGAGAAGAGAGAGAGAGAGAGAAGAGAAAGAGAGAAGAGAGAGAGAGAGAGAGAGAGAGAGAGAGAGAGAGAGAAACAGACAGACAGGAAGAGGCAGATGGAGAGACTTGCACATATAACTTTCCTATTGTTGGGTGCAGTGTGTGCCTTTGATGCCGATGCATTGGAGAAGCTTGACCAGGCAATCGTGATCTCTATATTGTTGGAATGTGTAGCAAAATGCCAATGTTGTGAATTAATTTGCCGTTTCTTTAAGGAAACGTAATCCAGTTTACCATACGAAGAAGTGAATTTATCATCATCATCATCATAGTACATTCACGAATTTAGGCCATTTGTTGACCTGTTTCGGCCTCAAGAGAAACACCATCCAGAAGTCTTTTGAGTGGACGTCCTGGTCTTCTTCTTCCTGCAGGTTGATATCTTAACATTTGTTTGGGTATTCTGTGATCTTCCATTCGATGAACATGTTGCAACCGTCTTGACTTATAATCAGAAATTTTGTTTTCTAAAGATTCCATGTGCAATTCTTCTAAGATGTCTTCATTTTTTTGTGATCTAGTAGTCTTGTATCAAATTAAATCAAAATTATAGAACACTTGGGTTATTCAAAATAAGTATCTGTCAAAAAAGCAGACGTAAGATAGGTAAACTAGTGGTTATGCTCCTTGCCTCTGGTCCCGATGGTCGCGGGTTCAAACCCGGTTGGGGTCGATTAACATTTTTAGGGTGGAAAAATCCAAGGAGCAAGTCCTCCGGTAGGGACTTCAAGTCATGTATCCCGAGTCTGAAAATTTTCTGGCTCGTAAAAAGATCATTTAACCTGAATAAAAAGGCCTCTAAACAAAATTACTGATCTCATCTTCCTAGTAATTACCACAATTGCCTGCTAGGTTCCTCATTGCGTCGATATGTTGACCGCATAATATTCATGGCATCTGCGGGCAAATAAGTGTAACTAAATTATCGTGGTATATTAACTTCTAGGGAGGCTTAGACTCAGCATTGGCCTACGCCATTGTACTCGTAGAAGTGCTAAACTTAGATATTGCTATTAGACTTCATGGAGGAGATATGCTACGTTAAATGCATAAAAATAACTATTGCGCGATAGTGAGTTTTGTCGCATTTACTTCCTACATTTCGGGGTTGCCAACCTAAATAACTATACTGTAATATTACATATTACAAACCACGTGTGGTTTCACAACGGCTGCAGGATGCGTCCCTGGAGGTAGAACAGGGGAACGGTCGGTGGATCTGTGACAGCAGTCCTCTCGGCTAGGCTCGAGGAGCGACCTGCGTACTATGTAGCTCAGCAATTTCCCTGAAGTTGTAACTCCAACACCTTCTCCCTGAGGTGTTGGTTTTAAGCCGAGAACCTTGAACGTGGGGGGCACGCCGTAGCGTAGTGGTTAAGGCACTGAGCTACAAGCCGGAGGGTCGAGGGTTCAAGTCCCGTTGGGGTCAGGATTTTTAAACTGACCCAAACCCTCTGGCGGCACCATGGCCCTGGGGTCGACTCAGCCTCTAACGGAAATGAGTACCAGACGCTTGTTCTGGGGGTAAAGGCGGCCGTCACGCAGGGCTGACAACCCGGCTGACATAAAGTGCTGATTGTCTAGAAAAAGTGGGAGCCTTAACCTCCGGGTCTGTTGTGGGGTCACTTTACTTACCTTGAACGTGGACGCGAACGAATAGGGAGGACAAGATACTGGGACTTGGGAGTATGGTCTTTGATCGACGAATCGCAAGGGGTGGAGGCATGGGCCCAGATGTAGGAAGTAAAACCACCATCCTTCATGTACACTAGGCTACGTACAATGTATATACAAAAACATATCCAAAAGGTAGTGTTAACATACATTATTCAAAACAAATCACTGCATTTTAAATGAACTGAACTTTATTTGAAACAATATAAAATAATAAATACGTACTTGCCGCCATTTTATGACTGATTGGTGTCACGGCCTACTGTAGTCTCACCTAATAAACATTGCCCACACTGTTAACGTTAGTCAATTGTATATAATGAACGCAAATATTTCCAACAAAGATGTTATTATTTTATATTATTTATTATTTTGAAAACACCATTGCGCAAAAAATAATGTACAACGCACGTTTTGTGAAGTGTTTTACAGAATATCGGAAATTAAAAACCCCACTATTGCTCGGTTTTAAAACATTTCCTCGCTCCTGTAAAAAACCACTTCACAACCTCGCATCGTAATATACTTTGCATAGCTAAACTACTAATCCTACAATCCTACAAGGCTTCATTATCTTTGCATTAAAATAAAACATTATAATTAGATTAGGGTGACATTCTTAAGAATGACTTTAATCAAAATATGAGTGTGTTATGCAGACGAGGAAGTTATCATTCTACCAGGAGCAAAATTGAAGGGGCAATTATATTCCATATGGAATAGAAACCATTTGTGCAGTTAATTACATATAATGCATGTTGATGTGAGTGAAATAGGATTTGGAGTTAATTTTGATTATGCGTTGCCTCGAGGAACACACTATGAACTCTTCTTCTTGCTTTCTCGAATGTCTCCTGCTTCCGCCATCACATATCATGTCGCACTTTTATTAGAACTGTGAATTCTACTACAACTTCAGTTTATTTCGTTTATTTCAACCATCGATGAAATACATAGAAACAAAACTTAACATATAAATGAGCTACACAATTGTATAACTCTTTAAGTTAACAGATCCAGCAGAGTTATTTTGACCAAATGTGTTCTTATATTAAAACGAATCCACCTTTTTGGAGTAAGATATATATGTAGGGTCTACTGATCCAGGGTTTATCTCTCTCGGTCCCTCAATCGCTCTCTCACTCTCCTTCTCACTCTCCATCTCACACTCACTCCCTGTCTCTCGCACACGCTCTTCTACTTTTACGCACCCTCACACGCTCTGACATTAGAACTCACATTATCTAATTCATGCTCACGTATTCACACAGGCCCTCTCGTTCATTCACAAACACACGCGCATGCTCAAACTCGCTCCGGACTCGCTCAGACTAGCTCAAACTCGCTCAGACTAGCTCAAACTAGCTCAAACTCGCTCATACTAGCTCAAATTCGCTCAGACTAACTCACACTCACACTCAGACTCGCTCGGTCACTCTTACAAACACACACTCGTTATCTCACACTCACAAGCGCACACGCTCACAAACACACACATTCACAAACACACACACATACTTACAAACACAGAGAGAGAGAGAGAGAGACACTCACCCACTCACTCACACTTTCACATTCACAAACACACACTTACTCACACTCTCACATTCACAAACACACATAGACTCACTCACACTCACAAACACACCCACTCACACTCACTCACTCACTCACACTCACAAACACACCCACTCACACTCACTAATTCACTCACTCACAAACACACACTCACTCACTCACTCACACTAAAACACACACACAAACGTTTACAAACACAACACACATAAACACAAACACCCACTCCCATTAAATCACACAACACCCACTCACTAATTTACAATCACACACACACACACACACATGTAAAACACTCACACTCATAAAAACATTAACACTCACTCATGCTCATTCACACTCACTCATGCTCTCTCTCTCTCTCTCTCTCTCTCTCTCTCTCTCCCTCACCACACACACACACACACACACAAACACACACACTCACAACACTCTCACACGCTCACTCACACTCATAAGCACATGTTCGCATTCGCAAGCACTCTCTCCTCAGATTTACGCGCGCGCTCGCAAGTGCTCGCTTAGACAAAATTATATAGTGATACGGTTCAAACGGTAAGGCATACCATGCTTATTACGGAACATCGGTAACAATTGGATTTTCTGTTTCTAATTTTTCAGTATTTAACAGAATATTTATGAATCGAATATAAAGGAATGATACTAAAGATAGTACACTTTATTTTGGAGAACTGGAGAAATACGTCTTCAACCTCAGATTCCTGTTTCAAATAATTTTTAGTTTTTGCTTAAGGGTATGTTAAGTTGCTAAATTACTGGATAAAATCATTAGTTGATGTAAAGGGATCAAGGAACTGAAAGTGATTTTATATAAATACCTCGGGGAAAAGATAAAGGTGAGTGGCAGAGACTCCAGACAAGTTGACATCCTACTGATAGTACAAATTGACAGTCAAGAGGATGAGCTGTGCTCAGATAAATCCAGGAATAGAAAACTGCGTCTCTGCTAGCAAGTCTGCTCCATCTTAATTCTCTAGACGAAAACCAGCACTCCTCTGGAGACACTCATTATTATAGTAGTAGTAATAATAATAATAATAACAATAATAATAATAATAATAATAATAATAATAATAATAATAATAATAATAGTAATAACAATCTTTTATTTAGAATATTTCTCAATACAGTGTTTCTCCTTCAACCCAAAGTGGTTAGTCGCCAGAGGTTCCTGTCTAAAGCATCTTCATCCCTCAAATCTCTAGCTTCCACACATCTCTTCACTCCATAATAATAATAATAATAATAATAATAATAATAATAATAATAATAATAATAATAATAATAATAATAACAATAAAAATAATAATACTAATAATAATAATAATAGTAATACTGTGGTAATAACAATAATCCATAGTAATTCTGCCCAAGGGCAGATCTTTCACTACAATCATAGCGTTTTCATGCTATGCTTTGCAGCTTTACTAGGGAATTATAGGTGTGGCAGCTTCCCCTTGCTTTCCACACCGGTGAAGGAGGATGATGATGATAATGATAAGGGGGATGATGATGATGGCCGGATGATTTTCAGGGACCGTTAGGCCCTAAGCTTCCTGCCATTTGTCTTACAGGTGAGGAAAAAATCTTACCCGGAGCCTGTCGCGACCGGGGATCGAACCCGGGCCCGCTGCTTGATAAGGCAGCACGCTACCTCGAGCGGTGGACTAATAACAATAATAATAATCCTAATAATCATAATATGTACAAGACTTGATAGAATAAGAAATGAGGATATAAGAGAAGAATTGAAAGTACAGCCTTTATTGGATAAAGTCACGAATTACAGACAGAAATGGATTGATCACATGGATGGAATGAGCAAGGAGAGATATCCATTGTTAGCCAGAAATTATCAAGCAAGAGGAAGGCGTGATGTTGGAAGACCTAGAAGACGTTGGGCTGATGCAATATGAAGTCGGAACGGGCAATTGCCTAATCCCTGGAGTGATGATGATGATGATGATGAATAATCATAATTAGAATAATTAGAGTTTGGTTGTTCAGTAGATAAATATTTTAAAAAATATTTACTTTTACAGCGTTAAAATCGAATATATAGTCGTTAAGGGAAAATTTGGGTAACTACAATGAGTAGTTATTTCAGATTGAGAAAACAAGCTGGGGACCCAACATGTCATTCTTATACTGTTTCGATGATCGTCCACTCTGATTAACACACGTAGAAGTGAGGCCAGCAGCCGACTGGTAAGCCAAGGATTATCTAAGCCTGTCGCGCCATGGAGTTCGGTTTTTAAATATTCTTAATCAATTGGATTCAAACATATATTATAATACGAATCATATAGAATTATATAAGTATTTTACTCATCAAGACTGCGATGGGCAGGACATGTGGCGCGAATGGGGAATGAAAAACTTGAATGGAAGCTTCTTGTAGGAAAACCAGAGGGAAAACGCCCAGTTGGTAGACCAAGAATGAGATGGGAGAATATAACATCAACTATGATTTGAGGGAAGTAGATTATACAGGGGATGACTGGAAAACATTGGCTCAGGATAGGGATGTATGGAGAGCTTATGTACGCGCGGCAATGAACCTACTGGTTCGATAGTGCCAGTGAGTTAGTTAGTTAACTATTTTACTCATCAGTCTTTAGGATATTTGTTTCTGAAGAGTCCAGTTCTCATTGAGGCCTTCACTAAAATTTTCTTTTCCGTTCAACACCAAACTATCAACATTAGGAAACCATGTACTGATAGTGGAATCATAATGAAATAAAATGTTATGTATAATAATATAATACCTTTTATTCTATCCGTTCTTCGATTAGAATTGATTTTTAATCACAAAACCCTGTTAAATTACTAATCATGGAGGCCTTTCAAAAACATGTTTCATCCTCGGCATGCTAATTGGTGAACAAGCTCACAATAACAAAACGAAATATACGAAAACCTAAGACATTGTATTGAAAATGTAAAAAAAAGTGTTAATAGGAATTCAACACATACTTTTTTTTCAGGAAAAACAGTCTTTTATTATTTTTAACGACATGAGTTCTTTCATAAATTTGTAAACGTAGTTATAACTACTAGAACATTTAAACCACTGTATTAATTTAGGTGCACTTTTATATCAACAGTATTAAGTATTATTGTAGAAATAATTTATTTTAATATATAAACACATTTTATGTGTCACTTGGTTGGGTTGAAGATAAAGCCTCATGGCCTTAACTCTGTCAGTATGAGAATATCCAGGCTACAACATATTCGAAATACATATATCAGACAAGAAATGGATGCACAGGAAACTGTTATCGATAGGATAACAAAGAGAGCTCTACAATGGTATGGACATGTACAACGGATGCCGGAAGACCAGTGGCCTAAACAGGTGTTGGATTGGATGGTACCAGGCAGAAGGAGAAGGGGAAGAAGTATAAGAGCATGGTATGAGGGAATATATGATGCCATGATGAAGAGGGGTATGGAAGATGGACAATGGGAAGATAGGAATCTCTGGAAAGCAGGAATTAAGGGCAAACTGCTGTAAAGTGGAAAGCGTGTATTAAGTATTAAGTAAGTATTATTATTATTATTATTATTATTATTATTATTATTATTATTATTATTATTATTAGTATTATTATTATATTATAAAAATGTAGGAAAATTGTCAAAAATAATTAAATGCATGTTTTAAACTTATTACTTAAAATAGACATTTACTTAAAACTAAATCGAAAATATGTTTTTATGTGAAATAAAATCCGACGTATTTCTTCCCACCCGGAACGATTTGATTTAGAACTCCTTATTCTCCCAAGAAAAATACGTATTACCTAAAAATTAATTAAAATAATAAAACACCAGTTGGCAACTAAATCATGTCTTGTTAATTCGGGATAAGATATTATATTTTTTACAGTATATATATTTGTGCTTATTACCTCGATGTATTTAGCTGTAAGTTTTTAATTGTAAGGTATACATAATTCATACTTCGTCCTTCATGGCAGCATGCTAATGCAGGGAATTTTTTTTATAAAAAATTGTTTCTCAGTTTATTTATTTGCTTTCTCATGTTACATTCTGGAATATTATAATAAATAGGAAGGAGAATATTTTAGACCTCAAATTTCCCATACTTTTGATCTACAAAGATAATATTTCTCT
This sequence comes from Diploptera punctata, assembly GCA_030220185.1. Classification (NCBI taxonomy): domain Eukaryota; kingdom Metazoa; phylum Arthropoda; class Insecta; order Blattodea; family Blaberidae; genus Diploptera; species Diploptera punctata. The sequence continues at coordinate 2,423,981 of JASPKZ010000043.1, forward strand.
GTTGATCGACACAGTAGGCCTACTTACTATTATTTGAAAACTCATTCACGCGCGCATACATTATATTAACAATCAAGAGAGCATACAAACTATTAGCCCATCATGACAGACCGAGGAGGATGGTAAAGTGTCCACACACAACGCAGCGCGGCTGACTTCCATTAATATCTCAAAATTTATAATATAAACAGATAGCACAGGACTTCCAAAAATATTGGAGACACCTACATCCAAATGGGAAATTTAAAACTATTCCGGCGACCCGGATTCGATTCCCGGCGAGGTAAGGGATTTTTAAAACATCTCAACCTTGGGACTGGGTGAGGGTCGTGTCCTAGTTGTACCAATTGGGTTTAATTCCTCTAAATAATTAAGACTCCCTATTCCAACCGAGAATTGAATAAAGATCGTGGAGAAAAAAAAACTGAAAACTTAACTTGCAAAAACGGACTTTCGTTAAAATTTCAGAATCATTTTGCAGTTTACATTTAAGTTGAATACAAGCTTTTGTATTTATAAAAGACTGAGTAATTCAGGAGATCAGTTTAACAGATGTTGGTGCAAAAACGTTAACACCTTAGAGTTATTTATTATGTAGAATGTGTAAGAGTAATATACTCCAGAAAGAAAGCACCACCTCATGTTTTCATCGTACTTGTTCAACCGTTACCGCTCTTCTCTTGTAATAATCACAATGTTCCAGTGTAATGACACTCTAATTATGGTTATACAACACTTCTCTAAAACTTTTTTTTCCACCGTTGCTATCCATCCTTCCAACATCAGCGGCGGTCCATCTTTCTAGTTAATTAATTAATAGCATAGTTGAGACAATTGTTTATTTTATATCAGTATTTAAAATTCTGAGTTAAGGCTAATTAGCTTAGCCAGTGAGAAGGCTGATTACGACCTAGTTTGGCAGATTTTCGGCTCAGAGGCCACTATTCGTCAAGCATGAATTTTGTTTCTTTCACTTACGATGGGTCTAATATAGGACCATATATAATAGCAGTATCTTCTCTGGGAAACAGAGGGCCTTAATAAATGCAAACTATCATGCTCTGTTTTAAGGAATTCAGAAGGAATGAAGCTATCTAAGTTATTTTCATGAAAACATTTTTATTTTTTTACAAATTTTCACTGATCCTATATATAGCAGACACCAAAAATAGCCATGATCAAAAAAAAAATATATATATATATCTATATATAGGCTATATACGCGCGTGTGTGTGTATAAATAGGTCTAACGCGAAAAGAAAAATAAACGCTTATATATATATATATATATATATATATATATATATATATATGCGCGCGCGTGTGTCTGTTAATGCTCTAGCGGCTGCAGTTTTCATTTAATCAGAATCAAACCAAGTCTGATAAATAGGTGTGGAAGTTCACCCGACACGTAAATTTAAAAATCGCTCTAGCAGTCGCAATTTTTTACGTTTCGCAACGAAACCCAGTATGTGATATTGAAACATAAAAGGAAAGTATTCTTTTAAAAAATCAGCGGTCCTACACTTTTAAATAAGCTGTCATCATAAATTGAGTTTCTTCAATTTAACAATATGTATTCCGAAAACCAGCAAAACCGAACCATAAATTCAACTTGCTGAGGAATTCGTTTAATTTACGAGTTCCTAAGTGACAGACTTTTTTGTCAATATATTGATTTCCTTCCTACTCTATGCTAACTATTCTGCCTTATTTCCGACTACACTATACAATATGATTCTTGGTATACTTTACTAGCCTTTTGGAAATTCCAAACAAAAGCAGCTTTAACTATGTTTCCATTTTCTTACGCCATGTCTATTCTATTTTCATTTTATATGTTTCCCAATTTAATTTTGGTTAGTTTTTTTTCCCCCCATAGATCAATGTTTTGATTTGACCTTTGGGCAACATATTCACATTATGATTCTCAAACATTTATGATGTAGGTAGTATAAATCGGAGTTTAAATCTCTAACCTCGGATTCAGAGATGAACATGAAACCACAAGACGACCATCTCGAAGCTCTATCATCTATTCAGAAATTCCATTTTGTCGAGAAAGCAGGATATGCATTACATATAGAAGAAGTTCAGAGATGCGTATAAAGTTTCGCTTAGAGGAATCGTGAGGAAAACTTTAAGAAGGACGAGACGCTGAATAAAGGGTAAATAATAACAGTCATAATAATAATAATAATATAATAATAATAATAATAATAATAAGCATTTTAATGAGAATGGAGGCACCTAATTTAATATACCCTATAGAGGAAGCCGGGCTTGTGCGAGTGTGACAAAAATAGGTAACCAGAATTGCCAAGTATAAAAATTAAGTTGTCTCTAGGAGACAAAAAAAGTCGACAAAAATGCAAGCTATGTATTATATTCTTGTATCTTGCAAGCCCATGTTTCCCTTAACAGAGATATAGACGCTCTCCCCCTATAGGAAAGAATTTGAACCATACTAATTAAGTTACACTTGTTTTCGTATAGTTGTCATTTGAATGGTCCGTGGTCAGTGTTCCGCCTCATACTGACATCTAGGAAACCAAGGTAGTGCTAGGACGGGAAAATTCGGTAAATTTTGCTTAGAGGCCTTTTCATTCAGGCTTAAGGATCTTTAACGAGCCTGAAAATCTTCAGACCCGGGACCCATGGCTTAAAGTCCCTCCCGGAGGATTTGCTCCTTGGATTTTTCCATCCTAAACAATCCATCGACCCCGGCCGGGTTTGAACCCGCGACCCTCGTGTCTAGAATTGTGTACAAAATTAAAATCCTTCATATTAGAATTTTAGTTAAAATAATAATTATAATATTAATTTTCATGTATTTCTACGAACATGATATAGACTACGTGACTTTAATAAAATATATATTGTAATAAAAACATTCATTCACTATTAATCAGTATATATAGGTCAACAGTTTAATCTTCTCAATTCAGTCTGGTTTCATTACATAAACTCATCTACTTTGTTGTGATTTTACCTCAGCCGTCGCGGTATGTACTTGATTTAATTTATTAACACTAATAATTCCACAATCATTTAAAAATTAAGTCAAAATGTAAATCATTAAACATACAGTAGGGGTATGAATGACTATGATCAAAGAGGATAATTCGAGGGTGCGCAAAATTACATTCCTGTGTCTGTTATCCATTCCACCATACGACATGCACAGCTGTAAAGCATAACCGTTCTTATCGAGAGCAGATTTTCGCAATACGCTAATAGTTTTAAACCTGGGTTTGTTCCTATCGCCGGTATACCTTCAGCAAGAACCGAGTTGTGGCTTTTCAAAGAAATGTTCCAATATTTTATTTACAACTAGTGAAAACCACAATACCTTGGAAATGTATTAAACCCAAATATATTGAACATGGTTTGACTTGGCATATTCTACAATAAAAAAATAGTTCAAAGTTTTAATATGTCACATACTTAAATACAGGTTGATAAAACAGCTTCAACGGCTGAGAAACCCGACATGCTGACCACGTCATCCCTATACTGGCTGAATGTTCACGCCTGTGATTTACACATGTGGATGTGAGGCCAGCAGCTGGATGATAGACCAAGAGCCTTCTAATTCTGTCGTGCCATTGAGAGAGAGAGAGAGAGAGAGAGAGAGAGAGAGAGAAAAAAATGAGTGAGTGAGAGTTAAGTACACTAAGGGTCAATTTCACCAACAGAGGTAACTGTATTACGCCAGTTTTCCCCATGTATAATGCATAGCTTAAACTGGCGTAATACAGTTACCTCTGTTGGTGAAACCGACCCTAAATTGTTAATCGTAATGATGGAGTAATTGACTTTTGTTTTCAGAATTAGGAGCCGCCACTGCTTTACACTGTGAAAATATTAATATCTCATACAATGGTCATTTCATATTAAATTATTTTCGGAGAATAAATTTAAGGACCAATATAATTTTAAACTAATTAAAATTCTATGTCTTCTTAAAATACATGTTGTCCCTTATAATGAATAGGAAGTTATGATTACCCGAATATTATTTTCAAATATTATAACTGGTTAAAAATGAAAGTCTTAAATCTTCATGTGAGGCCTCATTATATACAATATCTCTTAATTTTGCTACAGTCCAAAGGTTATATTTGATTACCCTAAAGTACAGACTCTACACGTTCAGGTACATTATAAAAACTCAATTCAACACCTATTACTCTTTGTTACACTTAACCGTATAAGAAACAACCTGTACACGTATACAACCAATTTCAATGTCAGATTTATAAAACAGTAAAACTTACTCAAAGCGGAATCGCATGGGACCATTTTTTTCCACATTAGACAAAATTCCGCATTATAAAAACTAAAACTTATTAATAATCTTAGATTATAGATTGCCGTATATGTCTTTTTACGTACCTTGGATTAATTGTAGTTCCGCTGCCTTTGAAAAGTGAAGTAAGAGTATGTATGAGCGACTTCGACAGAAACGAGCGAAAAAAAAAACAGTCCCGTTTCGTCAGCGTTAAAAATGTCTCTTAGGCGCGTAACCTGAAATTGAAGTATGCAGTTTCGGTTTCCACTCACTAACTACACTTTCGTCCACATCCTTTGATTCCCCGCAAATTTAATTCCACTCTTCATTATGTCGTCTTTTAAAACTGTACCGCCAACCTGAAGATGCCTTTAAATCATTGTTCCCTAGGGATATAGCAACAGCTAGTGCTTGACTTTGGAACATTGATCCGGAAATTTATCTTCAATCACTTTCACTTTTTCGTTTAATGACAATAATAGCCAATCTTTATTCCGTAAATTCAGAACGCTACCTGTGAAAGATCGATCTCAGAACTTAAACTAATCTAAGATTTTACAGTGCAAATGTTATTTATAAGACAGGTATCTGTATTTCACATAACGGGTGAGCAGTGATTCCAAATAAACTTTCAGGTACAGTTAGAATCTGTACTTACCCGGCGGCAGGAATCATTTTTTTTTTCATAACGGGAATTCAATGAAGTGGAAACTAATTTATTTCTCTCTGTTCTCTCGCTTTATATTTTTTCATGAATATTGTATAAATATCCTTCCGTTTTCGCGTTGGACAGATTCCGTTTTATGCAAAATAAATACATGTAAAATTACTATTATTTCACCGGGGCCAATAAATTAGTTCACATTGGACAGATTTCCGCATTCGCGTTCCGGATTAAACAAGTTTTACTGCATTATTCTTTTTTTAATGGTTTTTAAAACCAAACTAACAATCGTGGCATTTTATAATAATTATATTAGCTTATAGGCCTATTGTGTAGTGATTAGAGTGTCTGATTGGCATCTCAGGGACATGGGTTCATCATCATCACCATGAACAAATCAGTTTTAGGTCATGTGATCTGTGACGGTAAACCAACGAAGATGGTCTTGATCTTTCCACCGATATTTTGATATTTCTTGGTTCCTATGTCCAGTTGGAGTAGCTATATTGGAGTGCCAATTTTGGAAGTCTATTTATTTCCATTCTTCTCAGATGATTCCATTCTTGCCAATTGTTTTCTTTCTATAAGGTAGCAGCCCTACCACTGGTCTTGCTCTGTGGATGGCTGGTAACCAACCCAGGGAACTTATTATTACTCGAAAAAACTGGGTTCAATTTATGTATATATATATATATCATAGAAATTTTGAAAAGTGAGGAGATATGAGTAAATAGGCCACTTGATATGAGAAATAGCAAAATCCGGTTAAGGAAACTGAATTTAAGATAGAGTTAGTACGTCATGCTAATTACTATCATGGCTAAACAGTACAGAATCCTAGGAATCAAGATGCTAATGAAAGTAACAATAATCAGATAATAATAATAATATCATTACTATTATTATTATTATTATTATTATTATTATTATTATTATTATTATTATTATTATTATTATTATTATTATTATTATTATTATTATTATTATTAGTTTTCGCCCAGTGGTCGAAATTCGACCATAATCATTATTAAAAATTTGAGGAAAACATATATGAATTTGCATGTTTCAAACATTTTTTCTTCTACTCTTATACATTCGTCCATTGTACTGTATATCTGAGACTCTATACATTTATATGTATTTGCATTACAAAGTATTTCAGTGCCATTATAAGTAAATAAAAAATAATAGTAAATCACAATTTAAAAATCCTCATTTATTGATATAAAAAATAAATTTCATTTAAAAATCAAAACTTAAACTGCTTTAAATTAGTTATTAATAATACAAAAATGGACTCATTCAAAAATAATTAATTTCAATTTTGATTTGTGTATATTATTGAAATGAATGTAATGATTATGCTGTTAAAAATGAACTTGAATTTGAAATTTGAATGCAATTTAAATAAATTTATATTTATAACTTATCTATAAACAATATTCTTTGTAAAAATTCAGTTTTATTATTAAGTTACCTTGACCATTGTCATTAGAAATATAAAATTTTAAACTATCAATTGAACGAACTCTACTTACAGCGACATATAATATTGCCCATGCAGAAACACTGGACGTCACAATAATACACCAATTTTATCAAAAGTTAGACCTTGTGATTTGTTTATTGTCATAGCAAATGCAGGTATTGCTGGAAACTGTGTTCTTTGAAACTGAAATGGAAGTATTGTCCCAGAAAATGTTAAATTAACTCTTGGAATCAAAATTATTTTATTTATAGCAGTTCCCATTAATACAGGTGTCCCATTGAAACCTCCCACATTTTAATTAATCATAACTAACAAAGTATGCGGAATTTTGAAATGAGGTTGGTATTAAAAAACAGAAACTCAAAGAATTTTCATTGCCACACACTAAAACACCTCTATATGTACACCATCCTATTCTAATTTCTTCAATATTTTCTTCTGAAACACGTGTACGAGCATCTCCTGATTCTTTTTTAACGCTTCCAGTCGCCAGAAACTTCTCAAGTCATGCCTTAATGGTCTTCTCATCAGGTGCTTTTCCTCCATATTCTCTCCGGTAATTTCTTTGCACTGTAATTATTGACTTCGTCTCTGCATACCAGAAAACTGTCTGTGCTCGTTGCTGAGGAGTCGCCATTTTGTTTTGTCATTATTTCCCAACATGCGACAGATGAATTAACTGCAACAATGAAAACAAAAATTCTTTGAGTTTCTCTTTGTTTTAATACCAACCTCATTTCATAATTCCGCATACTTTGAGAGTTATAATTAATTAAAATGTGCAAGGTTGTACTTCACAGTCAACTGTATTGCGATGCAAATATTTCACTCTCCTTCGTGTTCCTTTAACTAAAGCTTGTGCAGTATGTAAGCTACGAATGAGCATAATTATAGAATTGGCTTTTAACTTTAATTTACGAGGTGTAAACACTGTATTGAGTATTCTAGAAATGATGTAGATTTTATACGATAGAAACGTAAAGCATGACGAATAAATACTTCTAAGGGTCGGTTTCACCAACAGAGGTAACTGTGTTACGCCAGTTTAAGCTGTGCATTATATACGGGGAAAACTGGCGTAATTCAGTTTCCTCTGTTGGTGAAACCGACCCTAATTAAAGGCTTCGACTCTACGTCGAAGGTCGAAAAAAAATTGTTTCAAAAAATGTATTATTGATAACATTAAAGCTCATCGATAGCTACTAAAAATCGGTTGACAGAGGAGAAAAAAGCACTGAAATGTTTTGTCTGCACCTATTTATATATAGATTATTATTATTATTATTATTATTATTATTATTATCATTATATAGTTATCATTTTGTTAGAATTCTAGTACTGAACTATAAGAATATTAGAGTTCCTAAAAGTGACGAAACAGAAATGTCAACTGATGAGAATAATACAAATAAATTGAGGTTAAGAATAAAAAACACATTTGAATACGGAGGACGGCAACGTTGAATAGCAAATTTGGCCGAGCGGTTAAGGTAGGAAGCCTTGGCGCAGAGCTACGGGACTTGCGCTGGTTCGAGTCTCCATGGGGGAAGACATTTTCTCATGGTATTTCGGCCAGTATGGGACCGGTGCCCACCCAGCATCGTGAGGCAATTGGGTAGTTACAATAAGTAGCGGCTCAGGTTGAGGAACCAGCTATAATGGCTGGGGGACTCGACATGCTAACCACATGTCACCCCTACACTGGCTGTTGATCATCTACCTCTGTGATTGACACATGTGGATGTGAAGGGCCAGCAGCCGGCTGGTAAAAGGGCAACCGCTGAAAAGTGGAAAGACCCTCAATCGGATCAATCGGATCGGGAACTTTGCCTATAGAAATGATCTATGGTTAAGCGATTTAAAAACAATATTTCAAGGAAGATAGCCCTACCGGTATACAAAAATTAATATCTACAATTAAAGTGGTTGATAGTTTGTGTTTATAAACTAAAAATAAATTGAGTTCAAAATAATATTACGTACTTAAGCCTATGTAGTATCTAAATATTCAGGAACTACGTTATGTAACTTAGCAGATATGGTTGGAGATGGAACAAACCTTATTGAGGGCGCGAGCACGGTGTCATGTTGATACACCAGTATTATAAAAATAAGACAATGTTCGTGTCTTCAAGCATACGAACCAAAAGGCTTAGCCCAAATATTAAGCAATAAAATTCAAATAAATCTCTTCTTAGGTCGATGAACTTATACTGAATCTAAAATAAGAATGATATACGTTTTCTTCCTTAAGATATAGGCCTATGCTACACATTTATAACCTGGTAACATTTTCATACTTATTATGATTTATGTTAGGCCTATGTTTTTCATATTTTTTTGTAACAAAGGTAAAGTCAAATTTTGAACTGTAGCTTTCCTTCAACTAATGTCTGACAATTTTATATTCAACTACCCTATAAGCGTTTTTTAATAAAAATGCCCAATAATAATAATAATAATAATAATAATAATAATAATAATAATAATAATAATAATAGATAGGTAGATAGATCATCGGTTGATTAATGTCTTTGACATTGTCCGATTCCCAATAGCCAATTTTGTCGTTCCATCCAATTTCTTGGATGTAGATGTTTCTCCTTCTTCATGTATAAATATATTCCCTGACACCAGAAGGTTTTAGATCTTCCTCTGCCTCGTCTTCCCTCATATGTCATCTCTAAATTTGCTAAATGATCGTCCACCTGTGTAGTTAACACATATGGATGTGAGACCAGCAGTCTTAAGGCTGGGCAAAGCCCTTTTAGACCTTTTGCGCCACGAAGTTAAAGTTATTTTCTGCTTAATTATTTAATTTATATTTTTCGCCGGTCTCCTAAAAAGTAATTTATGTAGACAGTAGTTTATAATTATTGCTTCTAGTAATAAAAATTGCATGTTCTTTACCAATGATAAATGAAAATTTATTTCGTCATTTTTTTATCTAATCTAATTTGTCTTAATCCAACCATTGAACCATTTTAAAAGTAAAATTTGTCCATTTCACATTTTCTGCTTATCTGGAAATTAGGTCAATATTTAATAATATTACAAACTAATGTACATGGACTGTTACTTTAAGGGAGGAAATGAGATTACAAGTATTTGAGAAAAAAAAAAATAATTAGGAAAATTTTAGTAGGACCAAAAGAGAGATGAAACCGACAGTTGAATGGAGAAGACGACATAAAAATGAACTACAATGGTCTTTATAGGAAGCCAGAGCCCAGATATCAAAGAACAGTTAAGTCTTCGTAGACGGCGATGGGCAGGACCATGTTGCACGTATGGGGAATGAAATACTTGCATGGGAGCTTCTTGTAGGAGAAAGTCAGAGGGAAAACGCCCAGTTGGTAGACCAAGAATGAGGTGGGAGAATAACATTAACTATGATTTGAGGGAAGTAGATTATACAGGGAATGATTGGAAAGAATTAGCTCAGGATAGGGATGTATGGAGCGCTTATCCCCTCGCGGCCATGAACCTACGGGTTCGATAGTGCCAGTGAGTAAGTAAGTATGGATAGACTTCTGAACAATAATATTTATTTTCCAAATAACCTTGCCTTAATACTTAAAGTCTATCAGAAAATTTAATCGTTCCTGATGGACTAGGAATTACTATACTTGCCTCTGTTTTTAGTATTAGCAGTTTTAAAGACGTACGGGGTCAATGGATTTTTAAAAACATAAATCTAAGTAAAAAAAGTGCCCGCCATTGCAGATTGAGGTTTGAATAACGACGCTAATGACCTAAATTATTAAGGTCCGTCGTTAAATAAAATACTAATTAAATAACTAAAGAACTTAAACTGTACATTTACACCCCAAAGTTTATCACCCAGTTTTCATCGTTCCTAGTGGACAAATGGTCACTCTATTTGAATCTGTTTCCGTGGTTTGCGTTTTTAAATCCGGCCGGGGTTGACATGTTTTTAAGAGCGTACAATAACTTCTTTCTGAATTGAATAAAGCTATGAATCCCATGTTTTTCTTTTATAGCATGTATACTAACCTGAAGCCTAAAATAAGAGACCCGTGATAAAGGTCGGCTTATTCACGCCTAGTTTTGATTTCTGTAGCTGTTAAAGAACGTCATTAAATAAAAGTACTAATTATGAAGCATTTTAATTGTATTAATTATCAGAAATTCTTACTTAAAATCAGGGGCCTTGCAATATTCACTTGATTCATCAGATTTTTAGTTTATTTTGTATAAACATTTACTTATAATTGTTGGGGTCTTATGTAAATATTTTCTGTTTTTAATATTTTTCTCTGGTTGAGTGAAAGAGAAGGCCTTATGGCCTTAACTCTGCCAGTTTAAATAAATTATTATTATTATTATTATTATTATTATTATTATTATTATTATTATTATTATTATTATTATTATTCAGCATCTAGGATTAGGCGTGCTGGTCTGTTCCGATCTCATGCTGGAATTGGTCTATCCATCTTTTACTGGGTCTTCCAACATTTCTTCGTCCTAGTGGTTTGTAATGAAGAATCTGTTTCGGAATTCTGTTGATATCCATTCTAATGTTGTGGTCCATCCATTCATCTCAGTATTGTGAAATGCTATCTGATAGTTTGAATATATTCAGTTATCTGAATTCAAATACCTAGGAACAATAATCACAAACAGGAATGAGACGCACAAAGAAATTAAGCATAGGCTCAATTCTGGAAATGCATGCTATTATGCATTGCAGAGACTTTTGATGTCCCAACTCCTTTCAAAAAACGTTAAGCTGAAAATATATAAAACTAATATTCTACCAGTTATATTATATGGGTGCGAGGCATGGACTCTTGCTTTAAGGGAGATTACGAGTATTTGAGAATAAAGTACTTAGGAAAATTTTTGGACCAAAGAGAGATGAACAGACAGGTGAATGGAGAAGACTACTTAACAATGAACTACATGGTCTGTATAGGAAGCCAGATATAATAAGAACAGTTAAGTCTCGTAGACTGCGATGGGCAGGACATGTTGCGCGTATGGGGAATGAAAGACGTGCATGGAGGCTTTTTGTAGGAAAGCCAGAGGGAAAACGCCCAGTTGGTAGACCAAGAATGAGGTGGGATAACAACATTAACTATGATTTGAGGAAAGTAGATTATACAGGGAATGATTGGAAAGCATTAGCTCAGGATAGGGATGTATGGAGAGCTTATGTCCGCGCGGCCATGAACCTACGGGTTCGATAGTGCCAGTGAGTAAGTAAGTATATTCACTTATCTTCGTATATCCTCACTTCGCCTGTGATACATTATTTTATAGCCAGCTGCACTCCTCAGAAACCTCATTTTTGACGATTCTATTCTTTGTTCCTGATTTTTGGTTAGGACCCAATGTTCCGATCCATACAGTAGAGTTGGAACCGACATTGGTTTATAAAATTTTAAAGGTGTCTCCTTTCTAGTTCCTATGAAACTTCGTTTTATGGTGCCACACATATAATTACATTTATTTTTGTTTTCAAAGTCTTCACTTTTTCTATATGATTTATTGTATCGCAGATAATTAAAATTGCTCACTTGTTCTATTATTTTATTCTCTAATTTATTTTTTACTCTTAATGGCTCATACCGTCGAAAAGCTAAAACTTTTGTTTTTAGAGTAGATATTTTCAAGTTGTATGTTTCACATATTTTACTTAATTTGTAAATTGACCGTTGTAAGCCATCTTCTGTCTCAGATATCACAACCTGATCGACTGCAAAAAATAAAATAGGCTATCTAATAATATATTGTCAATTTTAAAATGTTCAATTATTATTATTATTATTATTATTATTATTATTATTATTATTATTATTATTATTATGCGACTCGAATTGGAAATAAAATAGGGACATTGAAGCTTCTTGTAAGAAAGCCAGAGGGATAACGCATAGTTGGTAGACCAAGAACGAGGTGGGAGAATATCATTAACCATGATTTGAGGGAAGTATATTATACAGAGTATGATCGGCAACATTATTTCAGGATAGGGACGTATCGAGAGTTTATGTCTGCGCGGTCATGAACCTATTATTATTATTGTTATTATTATTATTATTATCATTATCATTATCATTATTATTTTTATTATTATTACTATTATTATTTTTATTATTATTATTATTATTATTATTATTATTATTATTATTATTATTATTATTATTATTATTATTATTTATTATTATTATTATTTCTATTCTCAATAGAAGATAAAATATCGAAACTCAAACATTAAATTAAACTAAAATTCTGCAATTTAACATTTGAAAAAATCATCGCACGACAGCTCAGTAGCGCCAAGGTGTACTGAAGTACACTACAGCCGTCCTGTCCCGGCTCTGAAGTTTAGTTGTACTAGGGGTAAAGGCAGAAACTCTCCCTCTACTGTCAATAAGGAAACAGTTGAGTGGGAGTAGATGTGTGCCACAACCATTCACAGCTCTTGACGCAGCTATAGCGCGCTAGTAAGGTTTGAAATTGCTGAGGTGTTGTCAGCTGTATGTCTGCTAATCGCATACATAAAGCGGCCCCACCCACTAAATATCCATATCGGCAACACTGTCGTGAAAACGTCAAGGCCGGAGAATCAGTGGCTGGGGTATAGTTACTATTACTGGATAACAGAAGACTGTAAGCCTATAGGAGTACCGTTATTGTCATGAACCAATCCATGAACCTTAGTTTCAGTTTCCTTAACCGGAACATTAAAAAAAAACATCTTGTAGAAGATTTCCGGGCTGTTCGCCGTGGTCTTGGGGCTTGTAGTTCCCCGACGTTTCGCCAGAGACTGCGTCCGGCATCCTCAAGGGTTGTCTTGAGGCTTGTACTTCCCCGACATTTCGCCAGAGACTGCGTCCGGCATCCTCAAGGGTTGTCTTGAGACTGTCTCAAGACAAGCCGGACACAGTCTCTGGCGAAACGTCGCGTCGGGGAACTACAAGCCTCAAGACCACGGCCAACACCCCGGAAATCTTCTACAAGATCATCATAGTAACTCCGGCCGTGAAAGCCTAAATCAATATATTAAAAAAAACAGTTTAATTCTTAGTTTACAGTATTGAAATCTTGAATTAGCTATGATGTTTGTGAAGAAGTAGCTATGTTATTGCAGTGCCTGTATTAATTACCTTGAGGCATTTGCTTACTGGATTACTTCTGTAATTGGTTTACTCACACAAAATTATTCAAGGAGAGAAGGTAATTAGAATTAAGTAGTACGCGAGGAGATATCCAATAATTATCGTAGCGTGCTCATCCCCATAATAACGGTTGAGGAGATGCTGTCACTTGTATTGCGCCTTAAGCATATTTGAGAAACTTCAACGCAGCATATAGAGAGACAAAGTTACTTCACTACAGATAACACACAAGCAATATCTAAACTAACAAAAATTGCTATGTAAGTCTTTTTTAACCACCATCATTAAACTCATCTGTACTGTTATTGTATTCTCTTTAATTCAATTTTATTTTGAGACGCTGAAAGTCTCCTGTCATATCGTGTCTGTGAGCTATGGATCATATTTGTGTGTCTCGTATTCCATTTCGTGTAATTATTACGTGTTTAATTTATTTCTTCTTCTTCTTCTTCTTCTTCTTCGGCTTTCCCCCACTTATAGGTTTGCCGTCTTCAGTTTCCATTTATCTCTATCATTCCAATCTCCCTCTTCCAAATTCCTATCATCCATTATAGTTCTGACGTAGGTTTTCCATTTTCATCTTGGTCTGCCACATTTATTTCTTCCAGGTGGTGACCATTGGTATATCTTACATTCTTTGTACATGGTCATGCCATTTAAGCGTTTGATTTTCAATCCTCTTAACAACAGATGTGGTGACATTCATTTCTCTCCAAAGGAATTAATTTCTTATTTTATCGTGTCTTGTTTTTTGGAGGCTTCTTCTAAAATAATCAAATTCAACTGTTCTAATTTTATTCTTTTGTAATTCCGTCAGAGACCAAGTTTCACTTCCATATGACAAAATATTCTGTATTATGCTCTTATAAATTTTCATTTTAGTTTCCTTTGTAATATTTTTATTCCAAATTATTCCATGTAATGTCTTAGTTGCATTTTTTGCCATTGCAATTTTAGTCTGTACATCTCTCTCACAGGTACCTAAACTTGTAATTATTGACCCAAAATATTTAAAAAATTCACACTTTTTTATTTTCCCTGTTTCAAGTATGAGGTCATCCACATCCTTTCCCAAACACATATATTCTGTTTTCTGTAAATTTGTTTAAATTATTTAAGAAATTAATTAAAGATGACAAGGAATGTCATTATATCGCCAGATGTAAAAATATTATTTATAAAGTGAACAATATCCCTGTGCATAATTTAAATGAGAGATTAAGTTATTCAATTTGCATACAATGTTTTTAATGAGACAGTAATTGATGATTCCCACTGTACTTCAACTATATGTAGACTTCAAAAAGGCATACGATTCAGTTAAGAGGGAGAAGTTTTATAGTATCCTTCTGGAGTTTGGAATTTCTGAAAAGTTAGTTGGACTTATGCGAATGTGTCTGAATGCAACAAAGGTTAGGATGCGTGTAGACAAAAAGTTTTCGGATACTTTTAAAATTTTCAGTGGGTTAAAGCAAGGAGATGCACTATCTCCTCTACTATTCCATTTTGTATTAGAACATGCTATCAAATCTTTGGAGCACGAAGAAGGCCTACAACTCAATGGTATTAATAAGCTGTTTGTTTATGCTAATGATGCAGTATTATTGAGCAATAACGAGGATATACTAAGGGCCAACACACACACTGAATTGAGTAACACTAAGAAATTGGGACTGGAATTAAACATCAATAAAACTAAATATATGTTCACTCATATAAATGTGTTATATAAAGGAAATGGGAAACTAATAACAAGTGAAGGAAATTTTGAAGAAGTGGCTGATTTCAAGTAGCCTATCTAAGAACAAATAGAAATGATATGCGTAAAGAAATTACACATAGGCTCAATTCTGGAAATGCATGCTATTATGCATTACAGGGAGTCTTTTCGTCCCAACTCCTTTCAAAAAACGTTAAACTGAAAATATATAAAACTATTATTCTACCAGTTATATTATATGGATGCGAAACATGGACTCTTACTTTAAGGTAGGAAAAATATTGCGAGTATTTGAGAATAAAGTTCTTAAGAACATTTTTGGACAAAACATAAATGAAAAGACAGGTGAATGGAGAAAACTACATAATAGTGAGCTACATGATATGTTTAAGAAGCCAGATATAATAAGAACAGTTAAGTATCGTAGGCTGCGTTGGGCAGGACACGTTGCACGTGCGGGGAATGAAAGAGGTACATGAAAGCTTCTGGTAGGAAAACAAGAGAGAAACATCCAGTTGGTAGACAAAGAATGAGGTGGGAGAATAACATTAAACATAATTTGAAGTAAGTAGA
Organism: Diploptera punctata; assembly: GCA_030220185.1. Taxonomy (NCBI): domain Eukaryota; kingdom Metazoa; phylum Arthropoda; class Insecta; order Blattodea; family Blaberidae; genus Diploptera; species Diploptera punctata. The sequence goes on from JASPKZ010000043.1 coordinate 2,439,872, forward strand.
TTATACAGGGGATGATTGGAAAACATTAGCTCAGGATATGGATATTTTTATGTGTAAGTTACAAATAAATTATATTAAACAAAATAAAATAAATTGTCTCGAAGGAATGTATGTTATTACTCGTTTATTTTTTTTGTACTCATTCATTTGTTTACGTTTGTACTGAAAGTGCATTGTTGCAAAAAGAAAATTGTGCAGCAGCTATGCGAATTGACTTACTCTCGCGTATTTATTGTTAGTGGTTTAAAAAAGTGAGTACATTTTATTATCTAAATTTAAATTAAACCATATATAATCTTGGTTTCAGGAATTTCATTACATATTTGTTTTTTATGTGTAGATATTCGCACCTACTTCCATTATGCCTCGACATAGAACAATGACGGGTCGGAGTGAGAGACAAGGAAGCGTTATACATTACCGTACACATAATAATAGGCCAAATGCAAATTTGAAAAGTGTAAATAGTATACAAGTGTCAAATCACGCGTTATTGTTTTTTAAATATGGCTTGGTCAAGCTATACCACATACAGTATTTCCTATCGTTCGTATTTTTTAATAAATCGAATATTAATGCATAATGACGTATTTATGATAAACTTAAAAATGTAAAAAATTGTGGTCGAATTTCGACCGCTGGGCTACCACTAGTGTTTATAATGCAGCGTGATATGTATTGGGCGCCCCTGTCGTATAGCATGGCCAATACTATGAAGCATTGCTGGAAATAGATCCCCCACGTGATGATCGACAGTCAACAAAACATAAGTTACAGATTGTGAAATATACCAGCCATTGTGTAGCAAATTTAAGAGTTTAGCAACAAGAAGAGTTACGCGACTTAAAGCAGAGATTTTCATGTGTTGTATTTACTGTACAAATCTAGGATTTTTAACGTAGTTCCCATAACATACAGAGTGAAGAAAACTTGTTGAAATTCTCGACAGACATCAATACATTCTTTACAAAAAAAAGTACCAACTTTTTTATTTAAGAAAACAATTCTACTATTTTGTTCACACGCTAGGTATTAAATATCGGGCAAGCAAATTTAAGATTTAACCAATCTCAATCAATGTTCTCTGAAATATTGCCCAAATGAAAATATCTGACCTCATTTGTAATTATAAGGATATTGTCGAAGCTGATTCGCATTTTTTTTTTACTTGGAAGCTTCACACAAAATGTCATACCAAAACATTAATTCACAATAAATTTAATTAAATAATATACATCAAGTAACCATAATTCAGAGCATTTTAACTTATGGTGCTGAAGTCGGGCAAATTAAAAGAATTTTAAGTACAGAAATGGATGTTTTAAGAAGATCAGCTGGAAAATCTAGAATGGATAGAATACGAAATAAAGAAATAAGGGAAAGTATGGGTGTACAAGAGGAGCCGGACATCATAGACATTATAGAAAAGATTACAATGTCAAAAGAATGCCAGAGCAAAGATTGTCTAAAACTGTTATGGAATGGATCCCAATAGGAAGGAGAAAGAGAGTAAGACCGAAGAAAACTCGGATAGAAGGAGTACAAGCAGCTATGAATATCAGAGGACTGGGGGAAGATCAATAGATGGACAGAGAGGAATGACGTTTGGTTTCCGGTAGACGGCGGCAACTGCCGTGTTACCGGATGATGATGATGGTGATACATAAAGTAATTACCGTTAACTTATTTTTGTTTTATTGCTATTATTTATTAAATATTGCGAGATTTAATATTTTGGACAATTTACTCCCGTCGTTACGCTCCGGTTGTGAACAAGATGAAAACTCTTGATAATTAATTTCAAATATGAGCATATAGGCCTAGTATTCTAGCAGAACATTAGACATTGGTATGGGATTTACGATCTACCATTCAAAGTAAAACGTAGCCATGTAGTTTAAGTGGCAACACAATGTTGACATATTGTTTGATGTATTTATTCAAATATTAACCACCTTTTTAGGAAAAAACAAAATAATTTTAATCAGAGCGGGCCAAAAGTAAATACCAAATACTACTTCTGCTCTACTATTTCTACATTAATGTAATTGGTAGTGACTTTTGACCCACTTTTAAATTATATAGAGATTATCATTGGGTGAGTTTGTAAGAGAATTTTTCTTCAATCTGTAAAATTAAGCATGTCCGTCCCCTAATGAATTTATATATGTGAATATTATTATTTTTATTATTATTATTATTATTATTATTATTATTATTATTATTATTATTATTATTATTGTAAGTCCTTGTTTCTCTCAATGAGACTTAGGCGCTCTCCCCCTACAGGGGAGAAATTGAACCATACTAATTTATATACATTTTTTTTCGGATAGATGTCATTCAGTGGTCCGTGGTCACCGTTCCGCCTCATAATGACATCTAGAAAACCAAAGTAGCAGGTCTACTAGGATGGGAAAATTGGTAAATTTTGCTTGGTGGCCTTTTTTTATTCAGGCTTAATAATATTTTACGAGCCTAAAAATCTTCTGACTCGGGACTAATGGCTTAATGTCCCTCCCGGAGGACTTGCTCCTTGGATTTTTCCATCGTAAAAAAATCCATTGACCCCCCAGCCGGGTTTGATCTCGCGACCCTCCAGACTAGAAGGAAGGAGCATAACCAGTAGTTCACCGTCGCCGACTATTATTATTATTATTATTATTATTACTATTATTATTATTGTTATTATATTATTATTATTATTATTATTATTATTATTATTATTATTATTATTATTATTATTATTATTATTATTATTATTATTACTGTTGTTGTTGTTGTTATCCCCGTGCCGTAGCCGATTGGTCTAAGGATCATGATTTGACGGAGTACTATGTGACACGAATCTCCATTGGTGAAGGGTTTTCTCATGGAATTTCAGCCAGTATAAGACCGGTACCCACCCAACATCATGAGGAATTGGATAGCTATAATAAATATATTAACGGCTCTAGGTTGAGACAATTTATGGGGGACTCTTTATGATAAAAATACATGTCTCTCTTTTCCCGTAAATTGGCAATGTATTCTATAAGATACATTGTTTTAATTTATTCAATATTATTTATAAAATATTAGAAAAACAAATGTGTAGAAATTACTTAAATTTGTGTCAAAATACTCAATAATGTACAATAATAACCTTCAGTTTTACACAATTTTGTTTTCATTGCGGTCCGAAACTTTTAAATAACTGGCACGAGAAATCATTGTAGAGCCTATTTAAGGGTTATTTTAGCTTTATAAATGACGCATATGCGTAAGTGAGGACGGCAGCCGGCTGGTAGGCCAAAGGCTTTCGAGCCTTGTAATGCCAATATTATTATTATTATTATTATTATTATTATTATTATTATTATTATTATTATTCAGCAACAAGGAGATTAAGCCCAATGGCCTGTTCCGATCTCATTGTAAGTCGAATTGGTCCTTCCATCTCTTCAATGGTCTTCCCAACATTGTTCTCCCTTTTGGTTTATAATTATACATTCTTCTTGGTATGAGCTGTTCATTCATTCGTAATACGTGCTGAAGATATGATTATTATTATTATTATTATTATTATTATTATTATTATTATTATTATTATTATTATTTATTATTATTATTATTATTATAGAAATTCGTGGTTTTGTTTGGAAGGAATAATTATAGCCTACAGCAGGTTAACCCGACACATGTATAGAGACAGTTGGACATGGTGTTACAATTTCTTGGTTGTATAATTGTTGTAATGGATGTCTGGAGTGAGGACGTGAGAAAGCTGTGCAGGATTGCCATTTGTCAACTTTCTGGAGAGGGCAGGTTATCTTGTCAGCCTGCACGTAATGAGTCTGGGGGTAAGTAACACCATCCTTCCCGTTGACAAGCTCCTGTGACAGCACAGGGTAATTAAACAGGGACTTGAGTTATGAAACGACTCCAGCAATTAGTAAACACGTCTAGACCCCATTTACACAATACAATAACAGATTCTTCTTTGTCGGTCTTCATATCGTTCAACCAGTCATTCTTGCAACAGTCAATTCTTAAATCCCTCATGTTACTCCATCATGTTAATTTAGAGACCTTATGATATCTATAATAATCTTTCTCTTTCTTTCTCTCTCCCTCTTTCTCTCTCTACTTCTCTTTGCCTTTATCCGGACCTTAATAGGGACACTACCTGTGGATGGAGGATATTTAACTCTGAATCAAGCACATACTTTTTTTTACCACAAAGGCCATGAAGGGCCATCCTGGACCAGTGTTGAACACACTGCCAGCACCGTGTCCGAGACAACACGAACATTTAAGATAAGACACACAATTTATCCATTTATTCATATTATTCAACGTGAATATGATAGGCATAATTGTAATGTTATGGATCACGTGGGCTTTAAAAGTTTCCCTACATTTGTCTTAAAGGTAGGGAGAAAAACGCGAAGAAACCTCATGCAGGAAAATTGTCCCGGCTGGGACCGAACCTGGACTCCCTGCGAACGATACGATATCTCGAGATCACAGCAGTGGACAACATCTATAGTAATAATAATAATAATAATAATAATAATAATAATAATAATAATAATAATAATAATAATAATAATAATAATAATAATAATAATAATAATAATCATAATATAATAATCATAAAATAATAATCATAATATAATATAATAATAATAATAATTATTATTATTTATTAGTATTAACTAACCCGCTGACTCTATCGAACACAAAGATTAATGGCGACCCGAACATAAGCTCTCCATAAATCCCTATCGTGGGTTAATGTTGTCCAATCAGTCCCTGTATAATTCACCTCCCTCAAATCATGGGTAATGTTATTCTCCAACCTCATTATTGGCCGAATTACTGGACGTTTTTCTTCTGGTTTACATATAAGGAGTTATATTTGAAAAGAAAAATAGACGCCTAGACTGGGGTTTGAACCCAGGACCTTTGACTTTCTATGCCAATGCTCTTCCATCTGAGCCACTTAGGCCTCCAATCTAAACAAATGTAAGAGAAAAATACGCGTTTAGATTGGAGGCCTAGGTGGCTCAGATGGAAGAGCATTGACATAGAAAGTCAAAGGTCCTGGGTTCAAACCCCAGTCTAGACGTATATTTTTCTTTTCAAATATAATTTGTCCATCATTAAGATGTTTAAAAACTAATAATATTAACATATAAGGAGTTTCTATGCAACCTTTTCATAATCCATTCCCCCAAGCAGTCTACGAGAATTAACTGCTCTTATTACATCTGATTTCCCATGAAAGTCATTTAGCTCACTGTTATTTTCTCCATTCACCTGTATAGCCCTAAAGTGAAATATAGGCCTATTCATGCACATTTTAAACTATAAATTATCAATGAAGGCAGTGTTAATCCTTGATATAATAAAATATCAGGTAGTCTTTCACTTGCCTCGAGCTTTACAAGAATTCCGTGAGTAAACACCCATCTCGATATTGCCGGTATATTTTGTTCCAAATATGGATATATCTTTATTTAATCACCAGAACCTTTGCAATCAAAAAAATTGATTCAGAAATGTAGTATCAAACAAAATTACGTACAAGGCAAACTGGATTTGAAGCATTGTTTTATTACAGAACGGATTCCTACTTTCACTGGTTTAATACAGAAAAAAAAAAGCATAGGTTAGGGCCTATAACAATTATTGTGTAAAAACTTGTTATATCCGTTGTCTGAGGAAGTACGTCACATTAGCAACAGATAAAAATTCCAAAAAAAATTAATGGGACGGGTAATTAACATTTTTATATAATATTTATGAAACAAAATATATTACTTTTGCTAATATTATGTAACTCTTCTCCCGAGGGTTCAAACCCGGCCGCGGTCGATGGACATTTTTGGGATGTAAAAATCCAAGTAACATGTCCTTCAAGCCATGGGTCCCGAATCTGAAGATTTTCAGGCTCATAAAAGATCCTTAAGCCTGAATAAAGAGGCCTCTAAGCAAATTTTACCGATCTCAATCATCCTAGTATAATAATATCTTAGTTGCCTGCTAGATGTCTCATTGAGTCGGTGTGTCGACCGCATACCATTCATGACATCTTTGGTCAAATAAGATGAACTTGATCTATTAACTCCTGACAAAGGATAGGCTATGGCTCAACAATGGCCTACCGTTAATCATATAATATTATATAAGCCTGCCTAAATTGTATTTAAATATTATCCCTATTATAATTAATGGAGTCAGGTGTAACTTAACGCAAATTCATGATATACAAAATAAAACAATATACCTTAATAATAATTCCGCTTAAAAACTCGGTAATTATTCTGGGATGCAGATCTGCCCATTTAAAATCACAGCTACAGTAAATGCGATAAAAAAGGCCAAACATACCTAAATGAATTCCTACACATGTTTCGCCCTTGAATAGGGCATCACCAGGGTGTACTCTTAAAGAGTAACAACAAATATAATTAAATATAATATAGGGGGAAAAAAAGCAAACAACATAATATTAAATAAATCAATACTAGTTTGAACAAGGCAATTAAATACACTAGGGAGTAATATGAAACAAATTTAGGAGAAAGTTTCAAAATATAAAACTCACTCTAACAAACAAATAGTTAATGCAGTGGATAATGGTATAAACAAAATAATATAAATACATATTGTACATAAAAATTGGTTAGTACCTTAAAACAAGTGTTTTTGTCACTTTCTACCACGAGACTAATTGCGATTTCACGTAATTTCGAATGATTACGATTTATATTCGAAATTTCTTTAACGTGCCTCAAATCTCTGTGCACGGTATCGACGTAATTAAAAAAAAACTGCATCCTCAAGTTGGCTGCGAATCTCGGATTCGCAGGGGATGCTATAATCCTCTCCAGTCAAGACCGAAATGTTGCCTCGAATACAATTACACTGGTCAACATGATGTTTGTCTCATGAGTACCAATAATTGTACTTAATGCAGTTTTTTATCGTGTTTTCAAATATGTATTTGGAATTTCTCCATCACCCACAGCTTTTTATTTCAATTTCAATTAATGGATTTAAATAATTATTTTTTAATAAACTTTTTTCGTCCATTTGCCCATTGTAAAATAAAACCAAATGAGGTAACTCAGGAGATTTCAGCTGTGGAAAAGAGATATAAAGGAAAAATGGAATTGTTGGACCATCAAGAGGGATGCTCCACAGGCGAAATATAACAGAAAATCGTAATTTCTTACTTTCTATGTGAGACCGAATGTTCGAATATTGTGTAGTTACGAATGTAGAAAATATTAAATTGTTTGAAATTATAAATTCCTGTCTCTCGGAAACCTTGCGCGATGGAAAAAAACCGATATCATGTTTGAATTAAGGAAAAAAAATACTATCAGAATCACATATTTGTCTTTCTGAGACAAAAAAGTTTCTTTATTGTTGCCCAGTGTTATTTTAAAAATATACATTATATATTATTTTGTTTTGAATTTGCAGAAGTCTATGCATAGTTCGAGACTCGATAACACAAATGACAGGATGCTTCTTTATGTGCTGGCAGTTCTTACTTTGGAACGACTCATTCCTCCCATAGTCTGAATTGTAGGGCGGGAATGTGGCACTAAACGACGTCACATCAGAGTTAGATGGTTGGGGTTGAAGTTCCCGGGGGAATTCACGTTCATCAGGATAGCTGGCCCTTCTCATTGTGCTCACAACAGATTGTCTAGGATTCTTAACACTTTTCACGCAAACTTCTGCCTTTCATTATTCAATCCTTATTTGGCAACTAGAGTGTTTTTACTGTGTTTAGGATGTAAAAAGAACTCAGAATCTCAAAATATTCTTTACAGCATTGTGGATAGTATTTTAATTAAAGATTTTCATTAACAACTCGGGTAATTACTGTCGCAATTCGAATGTGGGCGTGAAAGGGGCAGAGAAATTTTGCTCAGAGCACTCTTATTTAAGATGTGAACTTATATTGCGTGCCGTAAGTGTACTACATGGGACTCACTTCTGTAGTCCCGTTCGAAAGGAAGCTAAACTCTGAATTTTTTTATTCTTTTAAATTTCACCGAACTCGGCTGCCTTTGAATACGTGCATCAGGACCGTAGATACGTATGGTAGCCCCATTAGTTCACACAACGTTTGGGAAATAATAGAAGAAATTTTTAAAAAATCAGTTGTTCATGACACTTCTATTATATTTTTAGTTATATCTTAGTTGCAGGCACTTAATTATTTAAGTTAATATCGCAATTAGAATATTTAGTTGTACGAAATAGATTTATAAAACTCTGTTGTTGTGTGCAGTTTGATTAACTTGCGTGTAATACGCGAACACAATTCAGTGTACAACTACGAATTCTGAGTCGACGGTACGTTGGTATATGAAACTTACATTAATCGAAGTTACCGAACAGGAAGTTTGATCAATTCGTGGGTACAAAGAAAAGGCCAGATTTTATGCCTTAAGCTATAGCCTACCATAAATCTTGCAAATCTATCGATTTATCTATAGACGGAAGGTAACCTAAAAATCGAGCTAAGCAGTAGAAAATATTTCAACGAAAGGGGAATAGACTCTTACACTTGCAGATACCATATTGAGACTGGGTGTCATTTTTATAATTGTGCATCTGCATTTGTGCGTAGATCAATAGCCTATATATGGTTTTCTTTCAAATGTACAAGGGCATTCAAGTATAGTTATTGAAGCTATATCAGTACTACCAACTTTTTCCTCATGAATATACACAGGTATATAATTTTTCTCCATAGCACAACTCAGAAAGAAATTTAACATAGGGATATAAAAAATATTAAACTAAAAATATGTAAAATAATTCTTTAATTTCTATAATATGGATATAAAACGTACTCTCTTATTTTAAGAGAGGAAAAAATATTACAAGTATTTGAGAGTACGTTTTACGAACATTTTTGTACCAACAACGTATGAAAACAGATGGTAAATGGACAAAACTGCATGGAAATGAGTTATAGAATGTTTATGGGAAACCTGATATGATATGACAGTTGAATATCGTAGACTTAACGGGCAGGATATGTAATGCATTTCAGGAATGAAAGAAGGATATGGAAATGACTTACAGGAAAACCAGAGGGGAAAGCAATAAGTAAACAAGCCAAGAATGAGCTGGGATAAGAATATCAACCATGATTTGAGGGAAGTGAATTATACAGCAGATGATTGGAAAACATTAGCTCAGAATAAGCATATATAGAGAGATTATGTCCGTGCGAATAAACATCCAGCTTCCATAGTGTCAATTAGTTATAAGTTGTACAATTGCTGTGAGATCGGGAGATCGAAGTGTCCATGATCGAGACTTATTCTGTCATACTAGCGATTATAGAAATTTTATCGATAAACATTGTATCATTGTTTACAAAATGCGAAGGACCATCATTGTTTGAAACAATATTTTTGCACGATAGTGCGTTCTGTCGTACTTACAGCAATGGCGACCATTATTGAAATTTCAACTTGCTACATTTCGGGATTGCCACCCTAAGTAACTATACTGTAATATTACATTTACAAGGCGCGTTTGTTAAGTGTTTTACAGAATCTTGGAAATTAAAAACCACACTATCGCTTGGTTTTTTAAATTTTTCCTCGATTCTGTAAAAAACACTTCCCAACCTCGCATCGTAATATACTATTAGTTCCGATCTGATTATGAGGTATTCACATCATCATCGTCATATAATGCTGTAAATTATAATATTTTTAACATATTTACTAACTAAAACTATTCACTGCCGCTAAAGCCATAGGTTTATGACTGCGCGGACATGCATCCCTATCCTGAGCCAACGTCTTCCAATCATGTCATGTATAATTTAATACCCTAAAATACTAGTTAATGTTGTTCTCCCATCTCATTTTGGCCTACCTACTGAGCACTTTCCTTCTAATCTTTCTACAAGAAGTACCCACGCCCCTCTTATATACCCAATTCGTGCCATATGCCCTGTCCATCGCAGTCTGCGAGACTTAACTGTTCTTATTACATCTGACTTCCCATAAAGATCATAAGCTCACTCTTATGTTGTCTTCTCCATTAAACTGTCTGTTCGTCTCTCTTCGATTCAAAAATTTTCCTAAGAAATTTATTCTCAAACACTCGTAATTTACCTCCTCCCTTAAAGTATGAGTACATGTTTCGCATTCATGCAATATATCTGGGAGAATAACAGTTTTATGTATTTTCAGATTAACGTTTTTTGATAGAAGTTAGGATAACAAGGTCCCTGTAATGCGTAATAGTATGTATTTCCAGAATTCAGCCTATGTTTAGTTTTTTCTCCGCCTCATTCTTCTTTGTAATTATTGTTCCTTGGTATTTGAATTCAGACACTTCTTCAAAATTTCTCTCATTTTTCATTAACTACCCATTTCCATTACAGGCCTATAATGAATTTCTATATCATACCAAATAGACCTATTTATGTTTACTTCCAGCATCAATTCCTTAGTGTTACTCAAGAGAATGTGCGTGTTGGCCCTTAGTATCTCCTCGCTAACGCCTAATAATACATACTCATTGTATAGTAACTTATTACTACCATTGAGTTATACGCCTTTATCATCTAAAGATTTGATGGCATGCTCTAGTACAAAATTGAAATACTATTATAATGATATTGTGAAAAGAAAAATTAATGTCTGAACGTGGACCTTTAGTTCTCTAGACTAGTGTGCAGCCCACTGCACCATTCTAGACATGGCAGAAACATTAACAATTCTTTCCACATATACAAATATATAATTCTACCTGGCAGCGGACGAAACGAGAATTATATATTTGTATATATGGAAAGAATTGTTAATGTTTGTGCTAGGTCTAGAATAGTGAAGTGGGCTGCACTCTAGTCTGGAGAACTGGAGGTCCAGGGTTCGATTCTTTGTTCAGACATTTATTTTTCTTTTCACAATATCATTATAATATTATAATATGATCAATTATTGGAACTGTGTTATAATAACAGTATTTGAAAATATTAAATACAATTGAAATAGTAGAGTAGATACGCCGTCTTCCACCCTTTAAAACTTTGTAAAAATTGATTCTATCTTGAGTAAACCTATATTACATTTGCATAATTCTGTAGAAAGGACGCTGTTATTCAAACAGTATGAAATTGGAATAATCGAAGAGGCGAAGTGACTGAATGGTCCGAGTACGTCTTAAGGGAAGAACAATCGTACAAACTTGGCCAGCTGAAGCGAACGGCAATCTAATAGCGACATCTATAACGTAGTCCACCCTGCTTTTCGCCAGTTAACAACTTTGTACATGAAGCTCGTTATAATGGAACATGTAATACTAACTGTACCAATAACATTATACCACAATCCAGTTATCTTTGCAAGTTGCGAGATAAAACATCTTCATAAATTCCAAGTTCATTCAATAAGTGAAAATGAACCAACATTTATTTTTAAGACTATGTAATCGTAATAAAATATTAATCAGTTTAACCACCGTATTACTATTACTTTTATTATTATTATTTTTAATATTATTATTATTAATATTATTTATATGGATGCGAAACCTGGACTCTTACTTTAAGGGAGGAAAGGAGATTACGAGTATTTGAGAATAAAGTTCTTAGGAAAATTTTTGGATCAAAGAGAGATGAACAGACAGGTGAATGGAGAAGACTACATAACAATGAACTACATGGTCTTTATAGGAAGCCAGATATAATAAGAACAGTTAAGTCTCGTAGACTGCGATGGGCAGGACATGTTGCGCGTATGGGGAATGAAAGACGTGCATGGAAACTTCTTGTAGGAAAGCCAGAGGGAAAACGCCCAGTTGGTAGACCAAGAATGAGGTGGGAGAACAACATTAACTATGATTTGAGGGAAGTAGATTATACAGGGAATGATTGGAAAGCATTAGCTCAGGATAGGGATGTATGGAGAGCTTATGTCCGCGCGGCCATGAACCTTCGGGTTCGATAGTGCCAGTGAGTTAGTTAGTTAGTTATTATTAATATTATTATTATTGTTATTATTATTATTATTATTAAATTATTATTATTAATATTATTATTATTAATATTATTATTAATATTATTATTATTATTATTATTATTATATATAAAACTAGTATTCTGCCAGTTACAATATATGGATGCGAAACATGGACTCTTACTTTAAGGGAGGAAAGAAGATTACGGGTATTTAGGAATAAAGTTTTTAGGAACATTTTTGGACCAAAAAGAGATGAACAGACAGGTGAATGGAGAAGACTTGCATAACAATGAATTACATGGTCTTTATAGGAAGCCAGATATAATGAGAACAGTTAAGTCTCGTAGACTGCGATGGGCAGACATGTGGCACGAATGGGAAATAAAAGACGTGTATGGAAGTTTCTTATAGGAAAACCAGCGGGAAAACGTCCAGTTAGTAGACCAAGAATGAGGTGGTAGAATAACATTAACTATGATTTGAGGGAAGTAGATTATACAGGAGATGAGATTGGAAAACATTGGCTCAGGATAGGGATGTATGGAGAGCTTATGTCCGCGCGGCCATGAACCTTCGGGTTCGATAGTGCCAGTGAATTAATTATTTTATTATTATTATTATTATTATTATTATTTATTATTATTATTATTATTATTCTTTTCGTTAGTAACTCCAAGGCGCTATCGAACCTGGAGTTTCGTGGCCTCGTGGACTCAAGTCTCCATTTATCCCTCTCTTGAGCTATTTTTTCCTATTATTCGCAGTATAATTCATCTCTGAAATCATGGCTCATGTTATTCTCCCATTTCATTCTTGGTCTACCTACTGGGCATTTCCCTTTTGGTTTTCTTACAAGAATTTTCCATGCCCCTTTTTTATTCTCCATTCGTCCCAGATGTCTTGCCCACCGCGGTCTTTGAGACTTAACCGTTCTTATTATATATGTTTCCATATAAATATCATGAAGCTCATTGTTACACAGTCTTCTCCATTCATCTATCTGTTCATCTCTTATTGGTCCATTATTTTTCCTAGATAAAGTTGGTATGAGAAGAATCCCTATATAATGCATAATGTTATTCGTTTCCAGTGTTGTGTATATACGAGTATTTTATTTGTTAACCACATTTCTGTTTCTTAGTTATTATGTATAGGTATTTGAATTCTGTCACTTCTTCAAAATTTCCCTAATTTCTTTTAACTCTCCATTTCTATATCATAACGTATATTATTATTATTATTATTATTATTATTATTATTATTATTATTATTATTATTATTATTATTATGCCCTATTATTAGTACATTAACTTTCTATGAATCGCAAACACGAGTTAAAACCCCGAATAAGAACACCTGTAGTAATAAAACTCATGTTGCTCTGGTTACTTTTGTTTCCAGATTTTACACTTCAAGATGGGTAGTCAATTTTATGTGTTTTCTGTAAATATTTCTCCCACTGATCTCTTCTGGTCGGGGTTAGAAAACTAAAGAAATTTTCGAAACCCGTCACTCAGTCTACTGACTGTAGAAATATGTTTGACTAATCTGATGGAGGACCTCTTGATTCTTAATCTATTATCACCGTCACCAGTGGTCGAATCTAGTGCTGGCTCCAGTCAAGTCCTGCCGATTTTATGCAACTGCATTTTGGCAAGGCAAAATTTAATTTTACATTGAAGATTGAGTCTCCCTTTTATTCGCCTTTGGTAGCAATTAGATACAGTATAAACATGTTCTATACCTGTAGCCTATAGAGTTAATTATTACTATGTTTTTATTATTTTATTATATTAATAAAAGAAGATACCAAGGAGATCCTTAATTGGAAAGCTAATGGAAGAAGTGGAAGAGCAGGCTTAGAAAACGTTGGGTAGATGGATGGATGAATGGAGTGAGGAGAAGAAATGAAGCTAGAGATCCGAGGGAAGAATATGCTCTAGACAGGAACCTCTGGCAACAAATCATTTTGGATTGAAGGAGAAACATTGCGTTGTGGAGTATTCTTAATTAAAATAAAATATTAATCATCTGGAATTTGGAATTAGGAGACGGATGGAAGCAGAGGAGAGTGTGATAGATAAAATTAAAAAGAAGAAGTAACAAATATTTTGGACACCTAATGAGATTTAAAAAACAACGATAGCTTAAAAAAGTACTTCAATGAACACAAACAGGAAGAGGTATTCGGTGAATCCTATGATTATCTTCGTATCAAAAATTTCTTCTTCTTCGTCTTCTTCTTCTTCTTCTTCTTCTTCGGCTTTCTCCCACTTATAGGTTTGCCCTCTTCAGTTTCCATTTATCTGTATCATTCCAATCTCCCTCTTCCAAATTTCTATCATCCATTTCCATCTTGGTCTGCCACGTTTATTTCTTCCAGGGGGTGACCACTGGTATATATTTTTTGGCCATCTTTCATTTTCCATTCTTTGTACATGGCCATATAATTTAAGCGTTTGATTTTCAATCCTCTTAACAACAGATGTGGTGACATTCATTTCTCTCCAAAGGAATTAATTTCTTATTTTATCTTGTCAAGACCAAAAATTTAAGAAATTATTTCTCAAAAGGGATTTCAAGAATAAGTTCAATATATTACCAGACCACCTAGAAATCCTTCTCTTACCGCATCCCTGTACTACAAGCCCTGAACTCAATTCAAAGCGATTTTGTTCACTAAAACCCACAGGCGTTCGCCTGTTAAAATCACCTGTGTACTCAACAACTCCGTCTTGAGATTTTATCCAAGTATCTTGGACTCCATTTGGATTCCAAGCTTACGTTCATAATTCATATTTGGCAATTTTTACATAAATCTAATACTTCTACAGCAATATATAAAATATGCCCTTTATATTATAAATAACTTACATCAACAACCATTATATACTTGTCTAACCTAGTAACCTAGTAAATGGTTTGTATGGAGATACAAAAAGGAAAGCTGAGTCAAGGAAAGAGTGGAGAATGCTGAGTTTGAAGTGAAAGACCTGCTCTTGAGCAGAACACTATGAATGAATGAACCTAGTAAAATATTTTGAGATATTCATATGTATCTCGTCTCGTGCTATTTTGAAGTAAGAACTTAACAGAATATGTCAACTTGTTTATGTCCCAGCAGCACTTAAACTAAGAACTACACTTTGACTTCTCAAACTTTCAAGATGGTTGCTAAGAATAAGGAAATGTAGATTAGCCAATAAACAAGATTTTACTGGATTAACACACATCCTGCTGGATGAAAACAAAGTTACTTGTTGCGATATTACTCTAAATATTAAAGCGACAATAATTAAGCATAAAGTAAAATATGTCATATAATTTTACTTATTGCTTTTGTTTCCATGGTATTTATTAATATTTAATTTAAAAAATATCGCGTAGTTTTACCTTGTGTGATTATGTACAGTATTCAAGTCACTGTCTTTTGATAGCCACTTCAGTTGGCCTTAGTTATTCGGACCTGTCGAGCCACCAATTTAATTTTGTAAATCTATAACTAATGCATATAATTGTCATAATAATGTCAGCCTTTTTAAAACTAGACGATTGAGATAGTTAGGTTATGTAAGACATTAAAAATACCAGTACTTTCGTTTTTTGTTGGGAAATCCTTTAGGAATATACCATTTGGAAGATATAGGCAAAACTAGGGAAAATTCGGATAGTAAGAGCTGGATATTGGAGGTTCAGGGCCTGAGAATAAAGACCCACTGGAGGGCCATGGTGAAGGCAGCATGAAGCGTTTGGATTGCATAAGCCTAAGAATAAAAATTAGTAAATAATTTAAATATAACGTTAAAAAAGAATTCAAGCTGAATACATCAACTTTTGGATGGATTGCCGGCTGGCCCTTCCATAATATTTCTTCCCAAATTTAAAATTTAACTATCTCAAAGTACTTATTGTTTTACTTTTACATGTTTTATTGAATAACAGCAAATCTAAAATATGCCATTAATTTATAAAATAGTTGTCATATGAAACAAAAGTTAATCATAACCAATATAACACAAATTGTAATATTGCTCGTATGTTTAAGAAGACTCTGTTGGTGGATGGGGATGGAGCAAAAAATTACAAAAAAAATTGAAAATTCCAAATATATCAAACCGTAATTCAGAGCATATTAACATATGGTGCCGAAGTCTGGCAAATTCCTACCAGGGAAATGAAAAGAATTTTAAGTACAGAAATGGATGTTTTAAGAAGATCGGCTGGAAAATCAAGAATGGATACAATACGAAATAAAATAATAAGGGAAATTATGGGTGTACAAGAGGAGTCAGACATCATAGACATTCTAATGGTATGGCCATATCAAAAGAATGCCAGACACAAAATAACAATTAAAATTTTTATTACAGAGTATAACTTGAGAGACTAAGCTATATTTTCTTTTCTTTCTTTATCTTAGTTTAACCTCTCCCTTTGTAGCTACTTTTACATGCGATCATGCAACTCGAGCTTTTCAGGGTCACAAAAACCTCCAGGAGAAGATGTTAAATTCTCGATCATAACATATTTTTGACCACTCAAGGACCTTCAGAACCTCGCTGGATGAGAGATCAGATTCATTCCAGTTCACCTCCGAGATAGCATGAACATTTAAGATAGGACACACCATTCACTCATATATTCATATTTAACAAGGCAAATATGATATGGATTTATTATGATGGTCAGATAGTGTTAGGGACTATTTGAGTATTAACTTTTCTTGACTATTTAACTCATGCCCCAAATGGGAGTCAATGACCAATCACGTTTCAATGATTTCTGTTTTACAACCAATCAGAGTAGTGTTTCACCAAATATTTATCAATGTTATAATTACCATATTAAAGAAAGCTCCTCCTTACAATATTGCGTTCCTTTGGCAATAAATAGTATGATCTGGTTGCAGTGATAAACAAATGAAGCAGTAGAAGCGTACCTATCGTTTCTCATTTGTTTTCAAACATCGCCGTTTACATTAAATATATAAATATTTTAAAATAACTATAGTTAAATAATGATTTGTGAGTAAACAGCTTAATTTTATTCGTTAAATAGTCCTAACAAATGCCACTCTTGATTTCCAAATTCTCTACATAAATTCACTCCTCACTTCGTGAGTCGTGAATTTATCGATAATTTGGAAATCACTCGTGGCATTACTTATGATAATTTTCTTACAGCTGAGAAAAATCCCAAAAAAAACTCAGCCAGAAAGTGTTTCCCGACCGGGGGATCGAGCACGGCTCCGCTGCGTTTGTATCAACGATGTTATCACTAGGTCACAGCGGTGGCCTAATAGACTGTTAGAAACAGAAAAGGTATCAAATTCCACAGTTATGAATATATCTATATATTTGTGAGATGATTTTTTAATCATAAGTCATTAATCCTACATATATACTTCTTACACTGTTAGGCCTACTCTATGTACATCGGTTCCATTTGGTTTTCCAGTACTAAATTAAACATGAATGGGCACGTCATAGTATAGTTGTTTGCGTCAATACGTTACAATCGGATGGAAAGGTCGCGTGTTCGAGTCCCGATGGTGTCAACATGTTTAAACTGCTCTAGACACCTTTGGCATCACCATGGCTCTGTGGTCAACTCAGCCTCTAACGGAAATGAGTAATATATATATATATATATATATTATGTTTTGGGGGTAAAGAATAGCCGTCACCCAAGGCTAACTTCGTGGCTTTGGTTTAGAAGGATGGCAACCTGAACTCTTGCTATCCCAAGTGCCTCCTACGGCCATTTATGGGAACATGTTATCACTTTTTAAGTAGAACATAGGCCTACACTTTTAAAAATCGAATTTAAAATTCTTTAAATGTGATTATATAAATGAGGGCACAACCATGGTTACGAGATTTGATTTCGAGGATTGAAAGTTTATTTGTTAATGGTTAATCTCATCGTGAAATTTATTCCAATTTATTTCAATCATGTTTCATTTAATGGGAGAAGAATGGGTGGGTGAAAAGGTATAGGCCTATTGACAAACCCTTAGTGAATAAGCTATGAAAATACCTTACTTACTTACTCACTGGCACTATCGAACCCGTAGCTTCATGGCCGCACGGACATAAGCTCTCCATACATCCTTATCCTGAGCTAATGCTTTCCAATCATTCCCTGTATAATCTACTTCCCTCAAATCATAGTTAATGTTGTTCTCCCACCTCATTCTTGGTCTACCAACTGGGCGTTTTCCTTCTGGCTTTCCTACAAGAACTTTCCATGCACGTCTTTCATTCCCCATACGCGCAACATGTCCTGCCCGTCGCAGTCTACGGGACTTAACTGTTCTTATTATATCTGGCTTCCTATAAAGACCATGTAGTTCATTGTTATGTAGTCTTGTCCATTCACCTGTCTGTTCATCTCTCTTTGGTCCAAAAATTTTCCTAAGAACTTTATTCTCAAATACTCGCGTAATCTCCTTTCCTCCCTTAAAGTAAGAGTCCATGTTTCGCACCCATATAATATAACTGGTAGAATAATAGTTTTATATATTTTCAGCTTAACGTTTTTTGAAAGGAGTTGGGACATCAAAAGTCTCTGCAATGCATAATAGCATGCATTTCCAGAATTGAGCCTATGTTTAATTTCTTTGTGCATCTCATTCCTATTTGTGATTATTGTTCCTAGGTATTTGAATTCAGCCAATTCCTCAAAATTTCCCTCATTTGTCATTAGCTGTCCATTTCCATTATACATTTGGATATAAATCCTACTATATCTGTTATAGTTTTTAAAATTATGATTTATATAAATTTACAAGTTCTTTATTAAAGTTTTAATAATTGTATAACAGTACCTGATTTCTCAGTCGTCCTGAATAATTTGCAGTGCTGTTTTATAGGAGCCCTTTCGATAACTTATGTATCATCTTCCCAAAAATGAAAGCAGAAGATGATACATGAGTTATTGAAAGGCCTCCTACTAAATAACACTGCAAATTATTGAGGGCGACTGTTATACAATTATTAAAACTTTAAACTCAACGGAGTTTCATAATGTATTTTAAAAACATTGATTCATTAGCCAATCAGGCAAATATAAATTCTAAATATTTTAACCTAAAGTTAAAAGTTCTTTATGAAGTAACGTCTTATATAATTAAATCATTGTTATGCTTACTCCTCGCTTAATTTATAATAATTAAAACCTTGTCTATATTAAAGAGAACTAATAATTAATTTCTACATATGTTAACATCTTATATTTTATTGCTGTAACAAATTATAACATCTTACTTTATATTATTCAGAACATAGAATTCATTTTCAATTGTAGCGTATTGTTCTAAGGAGAGACAATTATATTTTAATAGAAAGATGGTTAGTTATGAATGCAATTGCTCTGGTAGTGTAATTCGTTTTAAAATCTAAATGTTAATCCATATTACGATGACATTCTCTATGCATTTAAATTAGTATTATTATCGAATACATTACTTTATCATTTACAATATTCAAGTTTCAATAATGTTAATAACGTTTCATTTAAATAGTTAGGCATATTTTGTAATAGAGCTGGCATACATTATGTAGATTTCTGTGAGTTGTGAAATTATCATTGAATTAATAGCAGTGCTGATTTATAATTATTTTCAATTTTACTTATTCAACTAATCATAAGAAGTACATTAATTTCTGTCTTTCAGCTCATTTATGCCAAGAAGATCGGGATGAGTAGATTCCCGGACAACGCCGGGTAAGGAACACGGCGTATCTAAAATTAATTACGATATAAATGTTTCCTTTTACTTATTGAACTAAACATGAAACACATTAATTTTCACATTTCAGCTCATTTATGTCAAGAAGATCGGGATAAGTAGATTCCCGGGCAACGCCGGGTAATCAGCACGGGGTATCTAAAAAATATAAATTGATAATTATTTTGCCTTTTACTTATTCAACTAAACATAAAAACACATTGCGTTTCATTTATTTAGGCGTAGCACGCACGCCGGGTATTAGCTAGTCTAATATATAAAAATGAATGTTTGTTTGTTTGTTTGTCCGTTCGTACTTTATGCGCGGCCATACCGTTGATCCGATTAAGATGAGATTTTTTGCAAAATTTTCAGGAGATTCGCCGGGATGAACATAGGCTATACGAAAGTTGAGTTACTCAATTCCTACACCCTTAAAAACACCTTATGTAGTAAGAAACGCGAATAAGTCCCTTTTTTTACCCTGAAATGGCTTAGGCTGCCTGAACCATAAGAAATACACAAAATTAAAGTACACAGAATTGAATATCTCAAAAAGCTGTACAAAAAAGTCCGCGACAACTATGTTTATCTCTTACGCATAACTGACAATGTTTGTGTTTCATGTTGCCAAGAAGATAGAGACAAGTACATAGATTCCTTTGTAAGTATAGCAGCACATGACGGGTATTCTTTTATGGATAACTCACAATAACGCATTTTGTCTTTTAGCTCATTTATGCCAAGAAGATCGAGATAAGTAGATTCTCGGGCAACACCGGATAATCAACACGGGAAATCTTGAAATAATCACGATATACATTATAATTATTTTTCATTTGACTTATTCAACTAATCATAAGAAGTACATTCATTTTCGCCTTTCAGCTCATTTATACCAAGAAGATCGGGATGAGTAGATTCCCTGACAACGCCGGGTAAACAGCACGGAATATGTAAAAATAATTACGATATAAATGTTTCCTATTAATTATTTAACTAAACATAAAACACATTAATTTTCGTATTTCAGCTCATTTATGTCAAGAAGATAGGTATAAGTAAATTTCCGGGCTACGCCGGGTAATCACCACGGGGTATCTAAAAAAATATAAATTTATAATTATTTTTCCTTGTACTAATTCAACTAAACATAAAAACACATTAATTTTCATTTATTTAGGCGTAGCAGCGCACGTCCGGAATTAGCTAATGTACAATAAAATGTAGGTGTGTGTACTTAGAATTGTTAGATCTAAAGATGAACTATATTGGTTATTACTTAACTATTAATATTGAATATTTTTTTATAAATATTATTGCTGAGAGTAGTTAATAATCATAAAAATAACAATAATTAATTCGTTATCTCAGTCAAATATTAAATTTATTCAATTCGACGTTTCAATATCCTTGTGTGAGATATTGAAACGTCGACTTCAATAAATGTAATATTTTACTGAGATAATGAATTAATTATTGTTATATTTATCATTGTTAACTATTTATACTAATACAAATATCAATAACATTTAATGTAAATTATTTAAAAAAATATATAAATGTTTCATATAATTAGTTTAATAATTTTTCAAGAAATAATATAATACAGTTGCCTATATGGAAAGACTGAAACAGGACTGTCTTTTAGCAATATATAGGCTATATATTCGGAATGCAAGATTCTCCTGATCCAGGGAACCCCATTTAAAGTGTGTGTAATGTATATGGGTACGAAACCATAAAAACACGTGCGTTTGTCTTTTTAGAAAATATAGCTGCCGGAGTACAAGAATCATTACCACGCCAGCAAGAATTAGTGTTTTTAGTGAATAGCGAATGAAGTAACAGAAAGAATTACGCTTAAGAGAGGGGAAATTGTATAGACCCCTTATCTCCCATTTAGCAGATACACTATAGCAAATGCAATTACCGTTATATTCCATGCATTCTATTTCATCCGAATTTGAAAATAAAGAGTGCAAGAATCACATTTGTCTGACCGGTAAAATATCTTATTTAACATAGAAATTAGGCAAATAGAAAAGTTATATAATAATAAAGAACTAAATCGTTTTTAAGAAACATTCTTTTACCAAATAATTGATAATTACTTAGAGAATTAATCTGAATATATTTACTAAGATTTTTTTCTCCATTATCTTTACTAACTCGTTGGCACTATCGAACTCGGAGGTTCATGACCGTGCGGACATGAGCTCTCAATGCTTAAACTTACCTATCCTGAACTAATGTTTTCAATCATGAACTGTATAATTCACCAACTCAAATCGTGTTTAGTGTTATGCTTCCACCTACAGGGCATTTTCACTTAGATTTTTTTACGAGAAATTGCCCTTCCCTCTCTTTCATTCTCCATTCGTGCCACATGTCCTACCCATCGCAGTCAAGACTTTACTGTTTCTGTTATATTTGGTTTCCCATAAAGATAATGTAGCTCACTGTTATGTAAAGCTCCTCCACATAATTGTCTGTTCGTCTTTCTTTAGTCCAAAAATGTTCCAAGAACTTTATATTTAAATTCTTTTGATATATATCCTCTTCCCTATATGTAATATACCTGGAAGGCTAACCGTTTTAAATATTTTAGTTCAGCGTTTTATGAGATAATTTGAAATGACAAGAATCCCTTAGACCCAAGTAAATAATTGTATACGTTTCTAGAATTGAGCCATTGAGCCCATTTGATTGAATTTCGTGGTTGAGATTTTTCACGATTATTCTCAACTACAACATAAGGTAAATTGCACGAATTTTGTGTCAGAATGTTCCCCGATAACTGTATATATATAAATATATGACATGATAAGAAAAATAAATGCTCGGACGGGACTTGATCCCGGACCTCTGGATGTATATCCCAGTGCGCTACCGATTACGCTACCGAGCAAGTCTAGTACAAACATTCATTTTTATTATATATATTCTCATTATTACTAGATATAGTAGTAGTAGTAATAATGCGAATATATATAAGAAAAATGAATGTTTGTACTAGACTAGTAACAATGGGAATATATATAAGAAAAATGAATGTTTGTACTAGACTTGCTCGGTAGCGCACTAGGATATAAATCCAGAGGTCCAGGTTCAAGTCCCGTCCGAGCATTTATTTTTATCATGTCATATTAAGCTTGCATTGCTCAATGTCAAAACAAATAATTATAACATATATAACATATATATATATGCCGAAATTTTTGGTCACAACATCCTTAAAAGCACACATGCACATATACTCGTATAGCTATATAAATGATCGGTGTGCTTTGTTCTGATTAGAAAGCAAATGCTGGAATAATATGTAAAAATGTCGATAACCCGTTTCTTATTAAAAGCGTTCACGAGTTAGGCTTAACGCCCATGTTTATAATTGTTACTTTAATGTTCAAATCCCTTTTAAATAAAAACTGTTACACTTCCAGCTTTGAATGTCATGCAGGAATGGAAAACATAGAGATGTGGCTTCGTCCTCGGTTAGCTTCTTCGGACATGGTCATACATGATCTGGAAAGTTGTGACTCAAATTTCCTGACAGTTGAAGAAAAACCTTAAAAATCTCAACCACAAAATTCAACCCCAACGGGAATCGAACTCGGTCACTTTTCATGAGAGATAACGATTCACCGCTGTACCATATTGTTGGACTAATTACCAATACGAGGTAGCGTGCTGCCTTGTCACGCAGCGGGTCCGTGTTCGATCCCGGGTCGGGACAGTTTTTCTGGGTGAGGTTTTTATCGGGGTTTTTCCTCACCTGTAAGACAAATGTCAGCAAAACTTTAAGGCCCAAACGGTCCCCGAAATCATATGGCCATCGCAATCATCATCATTCATATTCATCTTAGATTAAGCTTAGGATTAGGGACTCTCCTGGGGCACCACTATCATCATCATCATCATCATCATCATCATCCATCATATCATCGGGGCAATGTAACCCCGCCTTCCAGGCGCCCCAACCTCAGAAGTGGGTTACAAGTAGTTATATAATAACTTATTGTACTTGTGCAAAATTTTCTATTTTTTAAGCCATTTTTCGGAAAATTCGTGCATTTTTTCGGATTTTCGAGTGCATCAGAATATCCTCCATACCAGACTTAAATAATCTACTTTATTATACGAGTCCCATAACCTATAAATTAGCTCTAAAAAATAATTCCAACTCTTGTCAAAATAGACCTTTTGTAATCTCTTAGAGAGAACACCAGGAATGTCGAAAGGCAACCTGGTGCATTTGCAAAAAAAAAAATATATATATTTTGTTAAATGTTTACAGTAATTTGCCAGTACGGTACTATTTTTTGCTAGTTTAGTAGCAGGCGAAAGATCAATGTTTTGCGAACAGACGTGTAGGGAAGAGAACATACGTTAAGTTCTCAGGTCACTTTCTATCCGACACAACTCATTACCATTTGTCAAGTGCAAGTGGACGGAAGGCGGATGGACGAGTGGTCTGCAATTCCCCGTATAGGACTCCATTCCTCTTCCACCCTCTGAGCTGGGGTCATGTAATGAACACAATCACATCTACTCATACAACCAACCCTTCCCGTTCATCTATCACTTCACATTTGTTTTTATTCCCAGACAGTAATTGATACGTTACATTTCAAGGAATTTACATTCAAATTACTCTAAAGGCATCCAATTTTCACGTAAATGTATTTATGTCATTTGTATTGTCATTTTAAATAATTAATTTTCAAAAATTTCTATCCCTTTCAACAACTAAAGTGGGATTTCAATATTATACCAATTATATCTAATTGAAAAGGAACCCGATTCGACCACAAGGTCAGTCAGTTTGATATTTTTACGGATCATTTCACAATTTTCGAGAAAAATTGGGATTAAAATTTCTTTATTTACTGTATATCCATCCAGGTCTTTCACTGCAATCATAGCATTTTCATGCCATGCTTTGCAGCTCTACAAGGGAATTATAGGTGTGGTAACTTCCCGTTGCTTTCCACACCGGCGAAGGAAGATGACGATAATGATGACTATGATGGCCGGATGATTTTCGGGGACCGTTGGGCCTTAAGCTTCCTGGTATTTGTCTTACATGTGAGGAACAACCCCGAAAAAAACCTCACCCCGGAGCCTGTCTCGACCGGGAATCGAACCCTGGCCCTCTGCGTGACAAGATAGTACGCTACCTCGAGACCACAGTGGTGGACATATATATGATATAATATAATATAATATAATATAATATAATATAATATAATATAATATAATATAATATAATATAATATAATATAATATAATATAATATAATAAATATAATATAATATAATATAATATAATATAATATAATATAATATAATATAATATAATATAATATAATATAATATAATATAATATAATTATATTATAATATATTATAATATATTATTATTATTATTATTATTATTATTATTATTATTAGTAGTAGTAGTAGTGTAGTAGTAGTAGTAGTAGTAGTAGTAGTAATAGTAGTATAATAATAATAATAATAATAATAATAATCATACTTATCAGATCATATAAATTCAAGGAAAAAATGGTGTCCCGCCTCTAGTTTCATTCAACACAATTAAAAATAATTAGGCCTATCTAAGGTTTCGTACCTCCATCGGATTATCACTTAAAATATAGGGGACCTGTAAACGCTTTTAGAGAATAATCCATTATAATAGTTATCTATTTAAAAATAGTATTCGATAGAATTTCGTACGTCATGTTAATAGATTTAAATTACCTTAATAAGAAAATATTTTATAACATTTTTAAATCCAGAAATTGTATAATTTCACATATGATGGAAAACATATTTTTCAGCTAAATACAAAGTTTTTTTAATGGAGGTAATAATTTTCCCTTATTTTTACGCTATATTTTCTATAATATAATAATGCAAACAAATGACTATAAATAACATTGATAATAATATTAGGCTACAGAAGGTATCCATTCTTCAGTTGAATTACTTTGACCTTTAAGCACTTTATTCTAAACAGACAACATCCAATAATAAAAAAGTGTAAGGTACTAATTTTCCTGGAACCTCTTTCGATCAATCATTCCAGCGTGTCAAACCTGCATAATTATTTATAGAGAAGAACTCCACCAATTGATTTACAACAGATTTATTGTATTTTAATTACTTGCCCAAGGAAATGCAAATCTTACCTGTAGTGTGCAAACATACATGATTAATAAAACACATTCCAAATATCAACAAGCAAATAAAAACAGAGGTACTTCGTAGCCCAGCTTGTAATTTCAATTTACTTTTCATTGGTTTTCATATTTGCATTAGTAGCTTCAATATTTGTAACTTTTTGGTTACATTATTATTATTATTATTATTATATTATTATTATTATTATTATTATTATTGGGGGCACGCCGTAGCGTAGTGGTTAAGGCACTGAGCTACAAGCCGGGGGGTCGAGGGTTCAAGTCCCGTTGGGGTCAGGATTTTTAAACTGACCCAAACCCTCTGGCGGCACTATGGCCCTGGGGTCGACTCAGCCTCTAACTGAAATGAGTACCAGACGCTTGTTCTGGGGTAAAGACGGCGTCACGCAGGGCTGACAACCCGGCTGACATAAAGTGCCGATTGTATAAAAAAAGTGGGAGCCTTAACCTCCTACTACCCCAAGGGCCTCCTGAGGCCTGTTGTGGGATCACTTTACATTATTATTATTCATCATCATAGTACATTCACGAATTTAGGCCATTTGTTGACCTGTTTCGGCCTCAAGAGAAACACCATCCAGAAGTCTTTTGAGTGGACGTCCTGGTCTTCTTCTTCCTGCAGGTTGATATCTTAACATTAGTTTGGGTATTCTGTGATCTTCCATTCGATGAACATGTTGTATCCATCTTGACTTATAATCAGAAATTTTGTTTTCTAAAGATTCCATGTGTAATTCTTCTAAGATGTCTTCATTTTTTTTGTGATCTAGTAGTGTGTATCCTGCAGTCCTCCGAAGATATCTCATTTCAGCAGATCTAAGTCTCTGTATATCCTTCTGTTTCAACGTCCATACTTCGCTACCATACAAAAGAGTTGGAAGAGCCAGTGTTTTATACACTTTCAGTCTTGAATGCTTTTGGACTAACTGTGGCTTGAAGATAGAATTTATTAACCCTAAAATTCTTAAAAATTTAGATATTTTTGCATTTACATCCTTTTCTTCTTCATATGAGATATTGCATCCTAGATATGTAAAATTATTCACCTGCTCCAAAATTTTATTGTCCAGTACAATTTTACTTCTGACAGGATCTACACCTTGAAATGCCATAATTTTTGTTTTTTCTGTAGATATCTTTAATCCATATTCTTCTGTAATTTTTTTAAGTTCATACAGACCTTTCTGTAGATTATCTTCGGAATTTGCTATTATTATTTGGTCATCTGCAAACAATAGGGTGTTTAATTTTCTATTTTCTGATATTCTTATTCCAAATTTATATGTTTTGTTCCAGCAACATATTACTTCATTGATATAAATTGCAAAGAGTGTTGGGGATAGGGGGCAGCCTTGTCTCACACCACGATTTATAATTCCTTCTTCAGAAAATCTGTTATTTAATTTAATCTTTATGGTGTATTATTAATTATTATTATTATTATTATTATTATTATTATTATTATTATTATTATGGATTTCTTGAGGAGAGCTGCAAGATGTTAAAAATCAGAAAAAAATAAGAAATACTGTTACACGAGAAAAATATGAATATTAGATATTCAATAGTAGATTATGTAAGGTATCCATCCATCCATAGTAATTCTGCCCGAGCATTTTCATGCTATGCTTTGCAGCTTTCGTAGGGAATTATAGGTGTAGTAGCTTCCTGTTGCTTTCCACGCCGGTGAAGGATGATGATGATAATGATAGCCGGATGATTTTCGGGGACCGTTGGATTATAAAATTTATTAAGGTTCCAGTTGGTTTTATAATCCTTGTAAAGTTTTATTTTTAAGGGGGGTAGAATTTAAGTTGGAAGCCTCCTGACATTTGTCTTACAGGTGAGGAAAAACCCCGAAAAAATCTCACCCAGGAGCCTGTCCCGACCGGGAATTGAGCCCGGGCCCGCTGTATGACAAGGCAATATAAGATATAAGCAATTAAATTGGTATGGGCACGTACGACGAATGCAAGAAGAAAGGTTACCCAGGAAAACATTGGAATGGTGTCCACCTGGAAGAAGAAGGAAAGATGGATGACCTCGAAACTCATGGATGCAAGAAACAAGAACTGGAATGAGAACAAGAGGACTGGAGGACATGGAGTGGATGGCTAGAGACGAGTGAAGAAGAAAAATAAAACTTTAGCACAGAAAGATGTGTAAACAAAAAATCTGAACTTAAATAAGTTATTATTATTTGTAGACGCTTTAAAATCTAAAGTAATTATTTGTATCCGGTATGCTATGCATTTATATTTTTGTGTTCCATGTGTTTCCTGTTCGGTCTTCTTGTTCATTATTATAAATACCATGAAATGAATCATAAAGTTTCAATTCAGAACGTATTTTGAAGACTGATGATCTCTTGATATAGCCTTCTACTTAATAAATAATACAAAGTGTTTTTTTTTTTCGCTTTCATTAATTTCACTTCATTATAGGAAGTCAGTCCACCGCTGTGGTCTCGAGGTAATGCGCTGCCTTGTCACGCAGCGGGCCCGGGTTCGATTTCCGGTCCGGACAGGCTCCTGGGTAAGGTTTTTTTTTTTGGTTTTTCCTCACTTTAAGACAAATGCCAGGAAGCTTAGGGCCCAACGGTCCCCGAAAATCATCTGGCCATCATCGTCATCCTTATCATTTTCATCATCATCATCTTCTTCCTTCACCGGTGTAAAAAGCAACGGGAAGCTACCACATCTATAATTCCCTAGTAAAGCTGCAAATCATAGCAGGAAAATGCTACAATTGCAGTGAAAGACATACTATGGATGGATAAAAAGTCAGGTTTAGTTCGGCCATGAGATTTGAATCCGGAAATTCTCATGTACGAGTGTCCAACCTGCCCTCTAAATTGATTTTTATCTTATACTGAAGCTATATTTTATACTATGTTAGTATAAATAATATAGACTTACAAAGGGAAAGTAAACGAACGAGAAGGATTTAGGAGTAACTCGTGGAATTACACCTACAGATTCTCATAGATTGTGAAGTGAGATGATGTTCAGAAACAGGAATTTTGAAGTTTAAGAATAATACTGAGCGATAAACATAATTATATCCGTAATTTTTATCAGGTGGACAGGCCCATGTAAGATGCTAGTAACCTAGACTAGACTAGACTTTGAGTTGGAAGAGCAGAGCCACCTTTATGTACCCATACCCATTGTCCGCCGGCCCGCCGAGTGCACACTCGGCAGCCAGGAGGAACCAACGAGCAGGGTCCGTGGCCTGTCTCTTCCGGCTGTTTTATGACTTACAAGCCCTCTTCAGCCCTCTGATATAGTTTTCTCGTTGATGGTTGAGCGATGACCCAGCCGCCAGCAAGCCGAGTCAATAGTTGTACTTAATTCAGTTTTTTTATCTTGTTTTCAAATATGTATTCGGAATTTCTCCATCATCCACAGTTTTTTTTTATTTCAATTAATGGATTTAAATAATTATTTTTTAATAACGTTTTTTCGTCCATTTGTCCATTGTAAATTAAAACCAAATGAGCCAACTCAGGAGATTTCAGCTATAGAAAAGAGATATCAAGGCAAATAGAATCCTAATATGTTGGGCGATTATTGTTGGACCATCAAGAGGGATGCTCCATAGGCGAAATATAGCAGAAAATCGTCATTTCTTACTTTCTAGGTGAGTCTGAATGTTCGAATATTGTGTAGTTACGAATGTAGAAATTATTAAAATGTTTGAAATTATAAATTCCTGTCTCTCGGAAACCTTGCGTGATGGAGAAAAACCGATATCATATTTGAATTCAGGAGAAAAATATTGTCCAAAATCTTCAGCACGTATTACGAATGAATGGACAGCGCATACCAAGAAGAATGTATAATTATAAACCAAAAGGGAGAAGAATGTTGGGAAGACCATTGAAGAGATGGAAGGACCAATTCGACCTATAATCAGATCGGAACAGGCCATTGGGCTTAATCCTTGTTGTTGTTGTTGATGATGATGATGATGAGAAAAATACTATCAGAATCACATATTTTTCTTTCTGAGACAAAAAAAAGTTTCTTTTTTGTTGCTCAGTGTTATTTTTTTCTAGAAATCTGCTATTATTTAACAAGTTGTTTTTTATTCCGAGATAAATCCCATCGCTTTATTCTCTAATGACCTTGAATTCGAACAGTTCATGACCTACTATAAAGTTATGACAACTATAATGTTCTAATATACCGAAGGCGACAATTTGAGTTAATACAATAAGACAATGTAATTGGTAAAGTAAGAATGATTCTGTTTTCTTGAAGTATTATTGTCTTTAAACTATACGTTTTCATAAGATCCTAAGGGGACGGTGTGAAAATTTAATTACACCTGTTATTAATGTGATCTCTTGCGTTTACAGCCACAGAATTATGACTGTTTTATATTCATGCACCTCGTTACATGAACAAATGACAGAAGCAATAAAACCTCACTATTACATGTGTCCAATTTCATCTGAAATGCTAACACAAAAGGAAAAACTGGGTAGGAGTTTTGTCGTATATATTTTTCTGAACTGAACGATACTTTATATTCAAGCATCATCAATTTTCTTGACCTATAACTTAAGCAACTCGTACATCGTTAAATATATTAGTGTGTTAAAGCCTTCCAGTTGGGTATGTTAGATGTTCTTATTATTTTTTTTCAAGTCTATCAAGGAGGTTTTTTATTGGTCGATTCTTTCTGATCATTCCGCTCTATATATATGTTCATATTTCAGTGGAAGAGTGCTATATGATGCATGTATAATTGAAATTACTTTTATAGGTAATAGGTCTATATATTTTTTCAATTAATTGTTCATATTTCAATGGAAGAGTGCTATGCGATGCATGTATAATTGAAATTACTTTTATAGGTAATAGGTCTATATATTTTTTCAATTAATTGTTCATATTTCAGCGGAAGAGTGCTATACGATGCATGTATAATTGAAATTACTTTTATAGGTAATAGGTCTATATATTTTTTCAATTAATTGTTCATATTTCAGTGGAAGAGTGCTATACGATGCATGTATAATTGAAATTACTTTTATAGGTAATAGGTCTATATATTTTTTCAATTAATTGTTCATATTTCAGTGGAAGAGTGCTATACGATGCATGTATAATTGAAATTACTTTTATAGGTAATAGGTCTATATATTTTTTCAATTAATTGTTCATATTTCAGTGGAAGAGTGCTATACGATGCATGTATAATTGAAATTACTTTTATAGGTAATAGGTTTATATATTTTTTTCAATTAATTGTTCATATTTCAGTGGAAGAGTGCTATACGATGCATGTATAATTGAAATTACTTTTATAGGTAATAGGTCTATATATTTTTTTCAATTAATTGTTATAAAACCTATGCTATTTTACTCATCCCAGATAATAGGTAAAACAATTGAAAATGCTAACTTAGTGTAGGCCTTGCAGCCAGGAATGATGATTGTTTATTAAATTTTGTCAACATAAACATTTATTTAGACTATTTAACTCATACCCAATTGGGAGTCAATGACCAATCGCGTTTCAATGAATTTTGATTTACAACCAATCACAGTCGTGTTTCACCTGGAATTTATCAAATAAGTTTATCATAGTAAAGAAAGCACCTCCTTTTTAACAATCTGAATAGGCCAGAGCATTATTTTGCTGTGACTGACTCTCTAAGAAATACGGCTACCAGATTGTGTATATAGTGCACGAATGTAAACAGATACTGCTTGCGGGATATAATAGAAAAACGTAGTAATTGATTATACCACAATAAAAAGAAACCACTGTTTGCACTTTCTTAAACGTATTATTTCATAGAAGTATACGTTCCAGAAAAATATAATTTACATTATAGAACATCAGAAATTAATTAATAATCTGTAATGTTGGTTATAAACAGTTTCGTGTGTTTCATTTTTTCTGCACTAGGGTGCATTCTTACAATTTTCGATCCTTTGGCAATAAATAATAGGCTATGATCTTGTTGCAGTGATGAACAAATGAAGCGTAACAAACGTTTCTCATTTGTTTTCAAACATCGCCGTTTACATTAAATATATAAATATTTTAAAATAACTATATTTAAATAATGCATTGTGAGTAAACAGCTTAATTTCATTCGTTAAATAGTCCTAACAAAGGCCACTCTTGATTTCCAAATTCTCTAGATAAATTCGCTCCTCGCTTCGTGAGTCGTGAATTTATCGATAATTTGGAAATCACTCGTGGCATTACTTATGATTAAAATTCATATTATTTAGTTCATGTTGCTAGAATAAGAATATGGCGAAGCTATTTTCTTATTTTATATCTAGGGAGTTCATAGGCCCTGTCGGGACAAGTTACGTACTTAAGTGATGGTTTTTTTGGGGTTCTTCTTCTTCTTCTGTAAGACTAATGTCAGGAAACTCTTAAGCCAAAACGGTTCCCGAATATCATCTGCCCATTATAATCATGAGTATCATATTTCATATAATTTATAGAATGAATTTGTGAATGGTGTGTTTCGTCTTAATGTTGTGTTGTCTCGGAGGAGATCTGACTGTCAAACTGTTCACTCATTCGAGAAGGCTCTACATATCATTGTGTGGTCAAGAAAGCGTGTGTGTGATCTGCAGTTTAAAATCCCTCTCCCGACAGGACGTCCCACTGTAACGCCCGAGCGGTGTATGCAGGTAAAAAGTACCTATGAGGAGAGAAATTGAACTGCGATAAAAATTGAAGGAATTTAAATTTAATATTTCCATGCTTATGCATGTTTAAAAAAGAAAAGATGAGTAAATATAGAGGAAAAAATGTTGAATTGTGTTTATTTTACTTAATTACATGTAATAGTTCAATAGGATTTTTAACTAAATAGGAATAGGAAAATTATAATTAAATATTAGTTCCAAATCTATGAAAATCAAGTATAACTATACCCCAGCCACTGATTCTCCGGCCCTGACGTTTCCACGACAGTGTTGCCGATATAGATATTCAGTGAGAGGGACCGCTTTATGTATGTGGTTAGCAGACATACAGCTGACAACATCTCAGCAATTTCAAACCTTACTAGCGCGCTATAGCTGCTTCAAGAGCAGGGATTGGTTGTGGCAGACATCTACTCCCACTCGACTATTTCCTTATTGGCAGTACAGGGCGAGTTTCTCCCTTTACCCCTCGTATAAATTAAACTTCAGAGCCGGAGATCTGGCGGCTGTAGTGTAACTAAATTCTAGATATATAAGCACTACGGTATAATTAAAATGAGATTTAAGTTACGTTTCTCATCATAAAATATATTTTTATAGACCATTTATGTGATCATAAATATATTATTATTATTATTATTATTATTATTATTATTATTATTATTATTATTATTATTATTATTATTTAGATGAAGATAAATAAATAAACATAGTCTGTGCCTCAATTGAACTGTTCCAAAAACAAATGTTAAGATTAACTAACTCACTCACTGGCACTATCGAACATGAAGGTTTATGCCTACAAGGACATAAGCTATACATACATTCCTATCCTGAAGTAATGTTTTCCAATCATTCCTTGTATAATCTACTTCCCTCAAATCATGGTCAATGTTATTCATCCACCTCGTTCTTGATCTACCAACTGACCGTTTTTCCTCTGGGTTTCCTACAAGATTATTCCATTCCGTCTTTAATTTTTCATTCGTGCCGCATGTTCTGCCCATCGCGGTCTACGAGACTTAACTGTTCTTATTATGTTTGGATTCCTATACATACCATGTACTCATTATTATATAGTTTTCTCCACTCACCTGTCTGTTCATCTCTTTTTGGCCCAAAAAAATTCCTAAGAACTTTATTCTCAAATACTCGTAATCTTCTTTCCTCCCTTAAAGTGCATTATACATAGCCTATAATTATGAAAGACTGTCAATATAATGTAATTCACTATAATGTAAGTCTCCTCCTTTCGCCTATCTGTTCATCTCTCTTTGGGTAAAAGTATTATTATTATTATTTATTATTATTTATTATTTTGTGGAAAGCAACGGGAAGCTACCACACCTATAATTACCTAGTAAAACTGCAAAGCATGACATGAAAATGCTACGATTGCAGTGAAAAACCAACCCTTGGGCAGAAGTACTACGGAATGATGAATTATTATTATTATTATTATTATTATTATTATTATTATTATTATTATTATTATTATTATCATTATCATCATTATTATCATTATTCCACGTCCTGTAGTTTTCTAATATTTATATAAGATTAAAATAAAAATAAAAATGTATCATACCTGTTGGCAGGTGCCGTCGTCCTCAAATTCATGTTTTTGTCTGATATAATTTAACTCTATTTAAAATATTATTTGGGCGCCTTTCGGAAGTTAATTTCAATCATCAGCAGGATGAATCTGCGCTACTAGTTGTTGTATTTAAGACGCTGTAGACGTTGATGGTCTTGATGTGTCGCCAGTAGGAACTCCGAAAGGCCTCCAATAATTTAAATACATTATTTTAGAAAAGTTGAGGACGACGACACCTGCCAACAGATACATTTTAATTTTTAATTTTTGACATATGAGTATTCACCTCAACGGAATTTGATATGAATTTTATTAGTATTGACTCATATTTAAAGTTTGTAGAAAAAAACTTTTGTATAAATATGTAATGACAAATATAATAATGTTTCTTCTGTATGTAGAAGCTTAAAGCTATGTTATCGAAGGAAGACACTGGCTGGTAATTTAGCATTTAGAAGGCGGTGGCCGCTCTTTATTATCCCACACGTCGCGAAGTTGTTTATTGGGAGACATAAATTCCTTAGCGACAGAGTAATTAAATAACTAAGTAGCTAGCAAGAGAAAGAAACGGGTGTAACATAACACAAAGAAATGAATGTCGAGAACAAGGAAATTTAAATACTAAAACTTCTTTGTGTAGGCTTGTGCATACTCTTGACGTCTGTAAAATACGTCCACCTTCACAATGCCACATAAACAAGACCCATTCCATTATTATTGTGAATTGCAAACGACAGAACATCTGCAACTACTATTTCCACAACTTTGTCTTCTGAGTAGAAGCATTTATTTAAAAAAAATGAATTTACAGAAATAATTAATTTATTCTACCCACTCAGTATTTGCATTGTTTTAAAGGCTCAATGAACGCGTTTTACATACGTAAATTTATGTAAAACTTTCTCTCTCTCTCTCTCTCTCTCTCTCTCTCTCTTTCCCATCATTCCTCCCTCTATAGTTCACTAAGTATTTATCATCTTGCTTCATTAGAATTTCAATATCTCTCTCCTCCGATGGTACATTTAACTTGTTTGTGCTGGAGAGGATTGAATGCTTAAATGACCCACGAACAGCAGTGGCGCAGCAGAAGAATTACAACCCACAGGGTCACAAGTATCGGACAGGTCAAAGGCGATAACCCAGACTAAAAGTGATAAATTGGTCAAAACAGTACCTATCTTTCAGAGTAAGAATACATCCGATAAGAAACGCGGACATGGATTTCACTGGTATAGTCGTATTTAGAGAGCTTATGTCCACATCTGGGCGAGTACCTGGCGCCTAGAAACTGGGTCCTCTCGGCTATGGGATGGTAACCCTAACAGAAGAGTCCTTGGTCCTCCAGGTTGTGGTTGGGCGTGGGGTTGACAAATTCCATCCATAAAAATCATCCTTTGAAGAATCCCAACGTTAATCAAGCCGTACTGACCAAACCATGGCGATTAAATGCAAGGAAAAAGGCCAACGATTTGCGACTATATACCTGGAATGTACTGTCGGTTACAAACCAGAGATATTTGAGAAGGGCAGGACATATCCAGGGAATGGATAATTGAAACTGCTAATAAAATAATTATGGATCATCCAGATGGAAGAAGAAACTTATAAGGCCTTAAGCTAGGTGGATGGATTAAGTTTTGGAAGTTGTCCAAGGACTTAAGATTCGAAATCGTTGGACGCAGTCGCCAGGAGTAGAGAGGTTCTGGAAGACAATGCTTGGACAGGCTACGACGCGAACCCGGGTTTTATACGATGATGAAGAAGTCAACTTCTTCTCTCCTTACTTTCCGATGGTATATTTACCCTTGTTTCATGATGTAGCGTCTCGTTGTGTTTAACTGACCGACGAGCTAAGTTTGTATTGGCGGTCACATTTCTACCCCACCAGCTAGTTACAAGTATCGCAGACAGGCCAATGGCGATAAGAAAGAAAAGTTCATCCCTATTTGTACTACGTTCAGCTTAAAAAATAATTTACAACAGTAGTATTAAAGAAAAGTTTTAAATTAAAGTTATTTCTCATAAAAAGTTTATACAATGGTCTTAAGAGTGAACAACCTTCCATTGTAAGAAACAACCAACCGTCAATAAACGTAAACATGGATGGCCACTGGTTTTACAACATGTATAGTGAACTTATGTCCTTTGGAATGATATTTACAGTGAGTAATTTAGTTTCTTTCCTTAAAAGTAAAGTGCATAACCAAAAAAAAATCTTCAATTCTTGTCCAACTCAGGATCGAGTCGAGAAATGAGTAGAGTTATATATAGTAGCGGTCTGTGTAACAAGGACCACCAATGCCGATCACCTCGGGCCTCACGCACCGCAAACCGTCATTTTTGAGAATAAGAACTGGCATTGATTTATTGAGTCTCGTAAGGACAACTTTGATTGAGAATAGTGGATTGTGATAAGGACACAGAAACAAAGGTTGTGAGATTGCGTCGAAGCTTAATATCTGTTTCTGTATAAAATCATTGGAATTTGTTTTCAGTGACTATTTAACTCATGCCCCAAATGGGAGTCAATGACCAATCACGTTACAATGATTTTTTATTTACAACCAATCACAGTCGTGTTTCGCCTAGAATTTACCAACTAAAGTTTATCATAATAAAGAAAGCACCTCCTTTTAACATTCTGAATAGGTCATAGCATTATTTTGCAGTGACTGACTCAGTAACAAATACGGATACCAGATTGTATATATATAGTGTATGAATGTCAACACATATCGCATGCGGGACTTAATATAAAAACATTTGTAGCAATTGATTATACCACCAAAAAAAGAAACCACTGTTTGCCCATTCTTAAATGTATTTTTCCCAGGTAATAAGCCAGAAAAATATAATTGTCATATTTACATCATACGACATCAGAAATGAATTAATATACAGTTTTATGTGTTTCATTTTTTCTCCACTAGAGAGCATTCTTACAATATTGCGTTCCTTTGGCAATAAATGATATGATCTGGTTGCAGTGATAAACAAAAGAAGCAGATGAACCGTACCTATCGTTTCTCATTTGTTTTCAAACATCGCCGTTTACATTAAATATATAAATATTTTAAAATAACTATAGTTAAATAATGATTTGTGAGTAAACAGCTTAATTTTATTCGTTAAATAGTCCTAACAAATGCCACTCTTGATTTCCGAATTCTCTAGATAAATTCACTCCTCACTTCGTGAGTC
Source organism: Diploptera punctata (assembly GCA_030220185.1). Classification (NCBI taxonomy): domain Eukaryota; kingdom Metazoa; phylum Arthropoda; class Insecta; order Blattodea; family Blaberidae; genus Diploptera; species Diploptera punctata. Next base: position 2,477,303 of record JASPKZ010000043.1, read on the forward strand.
GTGAATTTATCGATAATTTGGAAATCACTCGTGGAATTACTTATGATAAATTCACTCCTCACTGCGTGAGTCGTGAAATTATCCACAACCTGGAAATCATTCGTGGCATTACTTATGAGCATTTTATTCATCTATCGCACTTCAGAGATGAGGTAGCATGGAATTGTAAGCAAAAAATTCACAACAGTTTATAATTGAATGGCTCGGCTGTAAAACATTGTAACTGACAAATTCTTGAAAATTGAGTTGTAGCATAACAACTGTGATATGTGACCTTGTGAAGCATTTGGTGCACGCGGTTTTATTTACCATCTATTGACCATCTACCATCTATTGACGGATGTAAAAACTAGTTGCACCAAATGCTTCAGAAGGTCACAAGGCCTATTAATTTTGGTGTCTATAATTAGAAGATATGGAAATTATTATTTTTTTAATTCTTACAGTATTACATGTTACAATTCAATTTTCAAGAATTTGCCAGTTGACATGTTTTACAGCCAAGCCCTTCAATTATAATAAAATCGGAATAATCATCATGAAAACATTTAAGCGCATTTAAATTTTATTTTCATAGTAATTATTTTAATAAGTATACGAATTTCAATAATATACATTTTAAATTTTATTAGTAATGTTATTAACGGTTAATAGTAATTATTATTAATCTTCTGTTTCTAGACGAGTTTCCCCATACCGTAGAAATTAAAACTTTTTTTTTGGGAGCTCCCAAGTTGAAACCCCGTTGCGATCTATTTGAATCGTTTTCGTGATTATTTAAGTTGTCAATACATAATAATAATAATAATAATAATAATAATAATAATAATAATAATAATAATAATAATAATTTATTAGGAATTTTCCACAATATATTGCTTCTCCTTCAACCCAAAGTGATTTGTCGCCAGAGGTTCCTGTCTAAATAATCTTCTTCCTCAAATCTTTTGCTTCCATACTTCTCCTCACTCCATCTATCCAACGTTCTCTATAGGTCTGCCTCTTCCACTTCTTCCATTAACTTTCTAATAAGGATCTTCTTTGGTATATTATATTCTCCCATAATAATAATAATAATAATAATAATAATAATAATAATAATAATAATAATAATAATAATAATAATAATAATTGTATTTATTTACAGATTGTTATTGTTTACACATCTTTCTGTGCCTAAAGTTTTATTTGCCTTCTCTACTCGTCTTTATCTATCCACTTCATTTCCTCCAGTCCTCTTGTTCTCATTCCAGTTCTTATTTCATGCATCCACGAGTTTCGAGTCTTCCTTTCCTTTTTCTTCCAGGCGGACACCACTCCAATGTTTTTCTGGGCAACCTTTCTTCTTGCATTAGTCTTAAGTGCCCTACCAATTTAATTGCTTGTATCTGATATAATCTACTATTGAATATCATCATCATCATCATCATCACTCCAGGGATTAGGCAATTGCCCGTTCCGACTTCATAATGCATCAGCCCAACGTCTTCTAGGTCTTCCAACATCACGCCTTCCTCTTGCTTGATAATTTCTTGCTAACAATGGATATCTCTCCTTACTCATTCCATCCATGTGATCAATCCATTACTATTCTATATATAATATTATTTTTTTTCTCTTATGACAGTATTTCTTATTTTTTCTAATTATGAACATCTTGTTGCTCTCCTGAAGTAATCCATTTCCATCGACATAAGTTTTTGTTCTAATTTTTGTTGAATTTATAATATTAATAACAATTAATAATAATAGTAATAATTACGAAAATGATGATGAAGGTGATGATAATGATGATGACAATGACGATGATGATGATAATGATAATGATAATGATAATGATAATAATGATAATCTTAATGTAAGATCATCGGTTGATTAATATCTTTGACTTTGTCTGATTCCTAATAGCCAATTTTGTCGGTCCATCCAATCTCCTGGTTGTATAGTTTCTCCTTCATGTATAAATATATTCCCTGACTTCAGGAGGTTTTAGGTCTTCCTGTCCTCGTCTTGCCTCAGGTTTCCATTCCAAAACACATTTTGGTAGCCGATCCTCTTTCCATTCGCTGGGCATGTCCATACCATCAATAATAATAATAATAATAATAATAATAATATAATATATAATAATAATAATAATAATAATAATAATAATAATAATAATAATAATAATAATAATAATAATAATAATTATAATATAATAATAATAATAATAATAATATAATAATAATAATAATAATAATAATAATAATAATAATAATAATAATAATAATAATAATAATAATAATAATAAAGCTGTATTTTACCTTGCAGAGTTAAGACATGTCCTGGTTTTGAATTGTATCACCATAATCTATTTAATAATTTAATATTTGATTAAATTCATCATAAAATTGCACTTGCAAAATACACATAGATTTAATAAAAGAACACTGCACGTAGCTTATTAGTAAGCCTATACATCCATCCATCCATACTAATTCTGCCCGAGGGCAGGTCTTTCACTGCAATCATAGCATTTTCATGCTATGCTTTGCAGCTTTACTAGGGAATTGTAGGTGTGGTAGCTTCCCGTTGCTTTCCACACCGGTGAAGGATGATGATGATGAGATGATAATGATAAGGATGATGATGATGGCCATATAATTTCGGGGACCGTTTGGGCCTTAAAGTTTTCCTGACATTTGTCTTACAGGTGAGGAAAAACCCCGATAAAACCTCACCCAGAAAAACTGCCCCGACCGAGGATCGAATCCGGGCCCGCTGCGTGACAACAGCGGTGGACAAGCCTATACAAATAAATGTATTAAATGCGATATGACTAAAGTTATTCAACCGTCTCCAACCACTATATTAAACAACGTTTTTATTAAATTATTTAAGTAAAAAATACCCATTTATTTATTAAAATAAAAAAAACTCATTGTTTTTGTCTTCTGAGGTGATATGTATAGAGTTCATAAATCTGAAATATGAGTTTGGTAAGAACTGTATGAGAATTTCTTGTACGCTTAGCTGGAGTGTGCAAAATGAGAGTTATGAACCCGGGACAAGGAGACGCTAGATGCTGGAACAGAGGAATTGCGTAATACACAGGCAGTCTGGTGGCGTCTTGTCGCTCGAGTTTACACTAGGAGGCGCCCGACAGCGGTAATGTAAACTGTAGAGCACAAGGCATCTGTCTCCAAGCGCCTTGCCGCGCGGTTTATTAATAGGGACTCTTTTAAACAAGTCGAGTCTGTTCTGTCGCTCCATATTCTGCCAACTGATTATCTGATTGCTTCGTTTCCTCCACAATCTATCTTCTTTTTGTTTTATCAAAGTTCAACACAATTGCTATACACTAACCCAGTTTCAGAATTTTCATGACTGCGCAGTCTTTGACAAACCCGCCCAAATTCAAATTTCGTAACATTAAACTAAGGCAGTAATAAACCATAATAAACCGATGTACGTTACGGGCTGGAACAATATCGTAAGGTAGGCGATTTTAATTATGAGTTCATTTTTGCAAGGATTGTAAAATATACTGTGGTATTTGGATCACAAATATACGATTTTCTGATAAAAAATACAAATATGTATTAATATGTTGCCTTATAACGATGACCACTATTGGTCTAATTTTTACACATTACAAAGAAGATGTGAAATGAAACACTTTGTCCTTTAATATGTTCCTGTAAAATACATAATATACCCAGTTCTCCTTGCGTGTTGTTAATATAAACGTATATTTCATTCCAAATGTTTATGGGAAATTCTTGGTGGATATTATGACTCTGATTTCGTTACTTTGCTTCTAAGTAAAGCTATCGAAACACGTCGGTGTTTTTTAAATAAAATGTTTGATGAAGTCCTCCGAAGGTATCTCATTTCAGCAGATCTAAGTCTCTGTATATCCTTCCGTTTCAATGTCCATACTTCGCTACCATATAAAAGAGTTGGAAGAGTCAGTGTTTTATACACTTTTAGTCTTGAATGTTTTTGGACTAACTGTGGCTTGAAGATAGAATTTATTAACCCTAAAATCTTTTAAAATGTTATATTTTTGCATTTACATCCTTTTCTTCTTATCCTAGATATGTAAAATTATTCATCTGCTCCAAAATGTTATTGTCAAGTACAATTTTACTTCTGACAGGATTCTATACCTTGAAATGCCATCTTTTTTTTTCTCTTTAGATATCTTCAATCCATATTCTTTTGTAATTTTGTTAAGTTCAATCAGACCTTCCTGTAGATTATCTTCTGAATTTGCAATTATTATTTGATCATCTGCAAACAATAAGATGTTTAATTTTGTATTTTCTGATATTCTTATTCCAAATTTGTATTTCATGCTCCAACAATATATCTGTGAGATTTAAAAATAATGAATAGCTTTCCCATTACTTTTGTCGCGTCGGTAAAATCATAGATTAAAATGCTTACACATTTAACTACATTCACATGTCTCACTTAAGCATTCTTCGCTTCTTTCATTTCTGCTTCTCTTCGTTGGCAGGTGGTTTCTTAGACACATGTAACACACAGAAATAAAGAATCAATCAATTTCAATGAACTAAGCATTACTTTGCTTCATTAAAGTCGAAGACAGGTATTTTACGATTCAATAGACTAGGTGATAGGTAAATTAGCTCATCCACATCTTTGATTATTACGAAGTTTGGAATAAAATGACCAGGACGTGGCCAGTGGTCCTTCCTATATAAAAATAGAATGTTCACTCTCAAGGATATATTTTTTTTGCAAATGCCCCAGGTTGTCTTTCGACATTCTTGGTCTCCTGGCATGGCGTACTTGTAACCCACTTCTGAGGTTGGGTCGCCTGGAAGGCGGGATTACGTTGCCCCGATGATATGATATGATGGGTGATGATAGTGGTGCGCCATGAGAGTCTCTAATCCTAAGCTTAATCTAAGATGAATATGATGGCCATATGATTTCGGGGACCGTTTGGGCCTTAACGTTTTCCTAACATTTGTCTTACAGAAAAACTGTCCCGACCGGGGATCGAACCCGGGCTCGCTGCGTGACAAGGTAGTACGCTACCTCGAGACCACGGCAGTGAACACGTCTCAAGGGGATATTGTCGGTTATAAATTTAACTCCGCAGTATGTTTCTCCATGGTATCTTTACCTTGTCGTGGTGGAGTGGCTTGCGTTCTTAAATCACCCCGAGAGCTATGCTGGCGGTAACATTGCTGCCGAAAGGGTTACCCATGCTGGACAGTTCGAAGCAGATAAGCGAGACGAAAGAGAGATGAATAGATAGGCTAATGGAGAATACTACATAACAGTGAGATACATGATTTTTTTTAGGAAACCAGATACAATAAAAACACTTAAGTCTCGTACACTGCGATGTGCAGACTTGCGGCACGATTGGGGAATGAAAGAGGGGCTTGGGGGTTTCTTGTAAGAAAATCAGAGGGAAAACGCTCAGTACTTACACCAAGAATTAATTTGGAGAATAATATTAAAATTGATTTAAGGGAAGTAGATTATTCAGGAGATGATAGGGATATGTGGAGAGCTTAAATCCGCGCGGTCATGAACCTACGTTTTGATAGTGCCAGTGAGTTGGTTATGATATTTTGACAGTGTTCCGAGAAATTTAATATATCACCAGGAAATAATATGGGTTCCAGATCGTTCGTCTGGTATGGCGACTCGGAAAGTATTATTTCGTAAATTCGTTCGATTTGATCTCTAGGCATCGAGAAATAAAATCTTATATATAACATAAAAAATATGGAATCACAAGGAATTATGATGCCTTGAAAATTAAAATTAAATATATGGTTACACATAAAAATACATTATAGCCTATAATGAAAATGGACAGCTAATGACAATTGAGGGAATGACTACGATGGGCAGGAAATGTGGCACGAATGTGGAATGAAAGAGTGGCTTGGAAACTTTTTGTAGGAAAACCATGCTCACTAGGTAAACCAAGAATGAGGTGGGAGAATAACATTAACCATGATTTGAGGGAATTAGATTATATAGGTGATGATTAGAAAACAGTAGCTCTAGATAGGGATGTATGGGAGATTATGTCCGCGCATCCATGAACCTACGAGTTCCATAGTGCCAGTGAGTTAGTTAGTTGTAAATTATTCATTTAAAACCATTTTCTTTACATATATATATATATATATATATATATATATATTATTTATTTATTTTTAATAGAAATAAGTACATATAATGTATTCGTGATGAAGTTTCACACTTCCAACATTTATTACAATTAATATAGGCCTATGGTATTGTGGTCAGTGCTTCTTGAAGCCCCGGTTTTGATTCCCGCTCAAACTACATGATTTTATTTACATAAAAGGGAATTATTCCTGTGGTTCCGCATGGTATATGGGCTTTATGTCGAGTTTAGGTTTAAGGGTTCTCCTGGTGCTTCGTTATTATTTATTTCCCATCTTATCATCGGGGTAACGTAACTCCGCCTTTCATGTACTCCAACCCCAAAAGAGGGTTACAATTCCGCCAATTCGTAATAACCGACTAAATAAAAACCTTAAATTATCTTCTGCAAAATAAACAAAAAATAAGGTATTTCAGCAGTTATGATAAATTTATAGGAGCAGATCCGAAAATTTGCTGTAGCCTATACCACCTCATAGATTTACAAGATGAATGTGCTGGTGAATGAATATTTGAGGAGAAGAAGAAAAATAAAATGTTTGTTTTGTGTAGAGGGCGACATTTCCGTGTTTCCTAAAATACACGCGCCACTGTTCCATATGCCGGTGTAGTCTCTAGGGAACTTCCCAAGTGTTTACAGCGGATGAATGCCTGCCCCGTGCGGCCCTATCCATCTCTAACACAAGCAAAGTATGCAACTTGCAGGGCCGGCACGTAGCGCCAGTTGCCTGCCAGTACGGCGCTACTCTGATGGATAGCCGTGGTGACCCCCTTGCTCTGCTTGAAGACTTGCGACGGATTGTCCGAGTCTAATGTTGTGTTCAAAGTGGAAGTTCTTATGACCAAACATTATATGTAAATCACGTTTCTCTGTATAAAGGATAATATTTTGAAATTATTTTCAAAATAAAATATTGGTAATGTTAAATGCTGGGCCTAGGCTATGACTTAAGATTTTCCACAAATAAAAACGTAAATTTTGGCTTTATTTTAGATATTGACCAGCAAAGTAAATATACAAGACGCCTGACTATGGACAGACCTGAAGCTACATAAACGTGAAGATTGAATTCTTCACTTAAATATTTACATAATTCTATTCCATTCATCCATAGTAATTGTGTCCGAGGGCAGGTCTTTCACTGCAATCATACAATTTTTATGCTATGCTTTGCAGCTTTACTAGGGAATTATAGGTATGGTCGTTTCCAGTTGCTTTTCACACCGGTGAAGGATGATGATGATGATGATAATGATAAGGATGGTGATGATGGCCGGATGATTTTCGAGCATCCTGACATTTGTCTTACAGGTGAGGAAAAAACCCGAAAAAAACCTCACCCAGGAGCCTGTCCCGATCGGGAATCAAACCCGCGTTCGCTGCGTGACAAGGCAACACGCTACCTCGAGAGCACAGTAGCCAAATAGCTGTATATACATTTCACTAGCACTTTCACATCTTGGCATATTCACTTATTGATTTTAGTATTTTTTGAGCATAACTCTTTGTGGTATATTTCACAAACTTTACTGCAGAGTTCACATACACACGCTCGAGTTGGCTCATGATAGGATTTGTTTGTGTATATTAGGAGGTGGAAGCATTAGATGGCCATTCCGATTACTACATTGCGCAGTTGGAAGTTTGGTTCTGTCCACGTTCGGTCTGTCATTGTCCCGATTAATATTGATATTAAAGCCAATCATGTTCATCATTGTGATCTAGAAGTAACATCGTAGTCTCAGACGCAGCGAGTCAGGTTTCTATTCCCGGTCGGGACAGATTTCCTGCGTGAGATTTATCCGGATTTTTTCCGACCTTTAGGACAAATGTCGGAACATTTAAGGCTAAAGCAGCTTCCGAACATTATGCCGTCGTACCACATTCGCTTTATATAATATGAATGCTGTGATTTGTCTTAAATGTTCATATTGTTTCGGAGGTGGCCGTGGCATTGAGCAAATCACTCAACAGGGGAGTTCTTCCATATCGTTGTGTTGTCAAAAAAAGTGTATGTGAATTAAAGTTTAATTCCTCTTCAGGTAGGTAGTGTCTCTGAAGGACCGTGTGGCTTGGGGCACTTAACAGTACTTGAAAGGACGATGTTAAACTAATGGAAAACATACCATACGCATAGTGGATTTATTAATAATTTTACAAGATTATTATCTTAATTAATAGTTGTTAGTCCGCGCCGTAGCCGAGTGGATGAGGCAAGATGCCTTGGCGCAGAGCTACGAGACTTGAACTGGTTCGAGTCTCCATGTGGGAAGAAATATTCTTATGGAATTTCGATCAGTATGTGACCGGTGCCCATCTAGAATCACGAGGCATTTGGACAGCTATAATAAGTAGCGGCTCCAGGTTTATAAAACCAACTATAACGACTGGGGGACCCGACATGCTGACCACATGCCATCCCTACACTGGCAGGATAATTATCTACCTCTATGATTGATACATGTGATAGGAATATAATAGTAGAAATAGTAGGACTATTAATTATAGTTATTTTAGGGGGTTCTATGTTAAGATGACTAATTTTCCCTACGCCTTCATTTATTTGTTTACCTCTACACTTAAAATTGTTAGTAATTTTTGTTAGAATCGGATTTAAGGACAGCAGCCGGCTGGTAGGCCAAGGACCTTCTAGGCCTGTCGCGCCATGGAGGGGAAAAATGTTTCAGTTATCAATAACAATCAGGGATTAGACCATTGGCCTGTTCCGTTTCAGGATAGGAATTGGTCCCTCCATCGCTTCTTACGTCGTCCTGGGTCTCTTCGCCCTGTGGATCTTATTATCTTACTAAACTTATAATAAAAATTATGTACCTTTAAGGTCCGTCTCCTCAACTTCTTACACCAGTATTCAAACAGTTTTTAATACTCTTAAGAAGTTGAGGAGATGGACTCTCAAGGTACATAATTTTGTAATCTAATATTAAAAAATGAGTGTTTGTTTGTTTGTTCGTACTTTATGCGCGGCCATACCGTTGATCCGATTGTGATGGGACTTTTTGCAAAATGTTCAGGGGATTCCCGGGATGAACATAGGCTATAAGAGAGTTGTGATACTAAACCCCTACACCCTTAAAATTGCCCTTTGTAGTGGAAACGTGAAAATAGTAGCTCTTTGGACGCTTAAATGGCTTACCCTACCTAAACCATAACAAACACACAAAATTAATGTACACAGAATTGAATATCTCAAAAAGCTCTACAAAAAAGTCGGCGACAGCATATATTTATCTCTTACGGATAATTCATAATAACAATTTTTGTTTTTAATTGATGCGAAGAAGGTCGAGACAAGTACGTAGATTCCTGTGAAAGCATAGCAGCATATTCGGGGTATTCTTTCACGGATAACTCAAAATAACGAATTTTGTCTTTTAGCTCATTTATGCCAAGAAGATCGAGATAAGTAGTATAGGGTATTAGCTGGTATATTTATATAACAGTTTTTAATAGGCCTAGAAGTTGAAGAGACGGTCCTTCGAGGTTCATAATTTTATTATTTTATATCATATTTTAATATTGTTACTAACGGCAACTGAGTTTTATTATTATGAAATTATTTTATTAATGTTGCATGTCATCTTATATAATAATTGAAGGACGTAGGGCAGCATCAGGATAAGCCACATTCTGTCCAGAAATGTCATTTATGAGCATAGCAAATAAATGTATTGAAATACCCATAAAATCATTTGTAACTGCGCCATTGATGAGTTAAAACATGTAGACACGCAACATATTAACAATTCTGCCCAATTATTATTTATATATTTTTTTATTCATTAAGATCCTTATATCTCAGAAAAAACAATATGTGGGTTATCATGTTATTGCCCTAAGCCCTTCAATTATACTAATAACTAGAGGGCGGATTTCTGCATATTTGCATGTTTTATTCCTTCAAAGATAAACATATGCATGGAAGAGGAAACTGCGTTTAATGTCATTTGGAATCAATTGGCAAAATGTTATAGTGCATATAGGGGCAGCCATAGCCGCCGGCAATCAAGAAGAAAAAGGAATTTGAGTTCTTTTTATTCACGGGACTAGAGCATATTTCACTAATATGTGCATATATTATACTTTTCTCTATTTAATATTAAGTTATTAGTTTCGAACCCCATAAAATGACAAGTTTCTGCTTTATTGTCATGTTTTGCAAGTGAACACAATTTTGTTTTCATAGAAAGCCAGAATCCCCATTTCGCATTTTCGCACAACAGTGACAATGCCGAGCAGGGGGTCTGCAGTTTTAAATATCAGCAGGTCAATAAAGCAATCTGGCCTAAATATTTCTTGAAAGGAAGATTTCGGAAAAAATGAACGTGCTTGCCAACAATAGACAGTTTATTGTTGGTAATTTCGTTGTTTTTGTTTTCAACCAGTGATATTCTTTGAAGTTTGAACTTCAATTTTAATGAGACTGTCGGCATACACGACAAAGACTCAAAGTGTACTTTCATGTGTGCAAAATATACTTCATTCCACACAAAGGAAGCTGTTGTGCATATGACCACGGTGACAAACAAATCGGGAATCGAAGTTTAAAATATTTTCTCAAATACCACTTTGTGAGTGTTAGTGGACCAAGACAAGTGTTTCCATATTACAGACAAGATTAATGATAATGACACTATAAAATACAACTATTAATATCAATTAGGAGCGAAAAAAGTAAAAAAATATTACAATTGTTGCTTCATAAAAAATAAATAAAATGTTGTGAGAAAATAGTGTATTTTACTATCATCATCATCATTTTCAAGGTATGGGCCTGTTGCAGGTACAGGTCGTCTTTCCAACGACGTTTTGGTCTTCCTACATTTGTTCGGCCTAGAGGCCTATAATGAAGCAGCTGTTTTGATAAACGATTATTTGGCATTCTTTGTATATGTTCAAACCAATTACGTTTATTTCTGTGTATTCTCTCGTTTATATTATACTAGATGGCCCAGCGAACTTCGTATCGCCTTTTAACTATTTTACGTTAATTTTTCCGTTTGGTTTTGATTGAAATGAATTTATGTTGTCTGCATTCTCAGTATCATCCATAAGTGTATCATAAGGATTATATACATTTATTGATAGAATATTTTGAGGAGGCTTGCTGTTTTCATTAAAATTTCGTTTTTTTTTTCTACGAACTTGTTGGCAGTTTGGATTCTCATCATCATCAAGAAGTCTCTGTATAGTAATATCATCATGCGATATATTATAGCCATCTTGTTATTCATTTAATTGAGGCATGGAGATTGTTTCTGTAATATTAGGCATTTTATTATAACTAACAGACTTACTTGCAGTTCTGTTATTCCGTTCCTTAGGACCTTCATATGTTTTTAAATTGACATTCTTCTTAAATGTAAGATTTATGTCACATAGGCCTATACCAATTTGCGGAAATTCACTTGATATCTTATCATTCATGGTCTCTAGAACTGATTCCCCATACTGCTCAATGTCCCTTCTCGGCGCAGTTAAATTTAAATTAAGTTGCCGTCTTTCAGCCAGATTACTTAAAACTAATACTTACACACGAAATTAATATTATCAATATATTGAAAATAAAATAAACACTGAACACACTTAAATTGTGAAATAATCAATGTTTGTAATTCAATTGAAATTCGCGGTTGCAACAAAAAGCACAGCCACCTGGTTAAATAATAAACCATTAGAACCGTATGGAACTCGCAGATAATTATAACTCTTTGTTAAATAATAAACAAATAATTTGCAATAAACAATAATGCGACTATACATTTAGTTATAAACAACCGTAGGTCTCAAGTTGGATCAAACAGCACACAGTGTGTAAAATTTTATTAAAATCGGTTCAGTAGTTTAGGATTCCATCGCGGACAAACAACGTGACACGTAATTTTTATATATTAAGATATTTGTAATTCATCTCTGATATCTTGACTACTCTTTTGATCTCTTAGAGGTGTATTTTACTATAAGAATAAAATTAATTTTTGTGTGTATTTTCTAACTTTAAGAGCATATTTTCAACTATTTTGCTGCATAGTTGCATGCATATATTTATGGTTTTTAGTGCATATAAATTCGCCCTCTACTAATGACACAAACACACACATATATTTATATATCTTTTTACAGCTCTTAAACCGTAATGCAATGTAATTGTAAAGTAGTTATTATAAAACTATAAATCTGGTTAAACTCTTGTGGTTGAGTGAAGTTGGATACAAAGGGAAGTCTAGCGAATACTTTGCAAACACACACATACAAGACATCTCCCTTTCCCAAGGGATGCGGACCCTTCGCGATATCTCAGCGAGAGTCAAACTGTGGTGGGAGGCCACATAATGCGTCGCCCGGGACATCAGCATGCTAGAAGCGTCCAACCTCTCAGAGCGCAGCGGTCAGAGTAACCTCTCGGGATCTAGGTTATTGATATGACACCAGGTGACAGCCAGTAAGGTGGCAATGAGTCATCGCCTTGGGACTCGTCTGGACTTTCTTCCCTCCTCTATAAATCCCGGAGCCTCATCCCGGTACTGCCGTTATGGCTCCCTACTGCCGTATACCATCAAGATAAATAGGATACATGCACCGGATACAAATAATATTTGTTAAGAGATCAGGTTTTGGTGTAGTTAGTATTTTTCGTGCTTTTTCAGATTGCCAATTCTCCTTTGGAATCCCTGGAAATAAAACTTCAACCTTTTTAAATTGAGATTCCCCTTCCCTTTAGGCATTTGATTCCAATTCGTTTATGTAGTAGCTTCAATATTGCAATAACGACCTTAAGTTGAAATATTCAGGATTTGAAAATGATTACTTGTATAATAATAATAATAATAATAATAATAATAATAATAATAATAACAATAATAATAATAACAATAATAATAATAACGGAAATGATATCGAAAATAGAGCGAAAAAAACGCAAAATTATAAGAAAAATGTTTAGTCCATAAGTCATAGTAGAAAAGTAAATAGAAAATATAATTGGGTCCTATATACAGACATTTGTAGTGATATTAAAAAACGTAGGTTAAAATTTTATGGACAGGTGGGGTCAGGATTTTTAAAACTGGCCCAAACTTTCTGACGGCACTATGGCCCTGGGGTCGACTCAGCCTCTAACGGAAATGAGTACCAGACGCTTGTTCTGGGGGTAAAGGCGGCCGTCACGCAGAGCTGACAACCCGGCTGACATCAAGAGCCGATTGTCCAGAAAAAAGTGGTTGCCTTAACCTCCTACTACTCCAAGGGCCTCCTGAGGCTTCTAGTGGGATTACTTTACCTTTATCCCTGTAGAGGTAAACGAGACGAGAGTTAAACTCATGTTCTAAAAGAAAAACCTAATAGAAACTAAGGGATTACTTAGATGGGAAAGGTAGATTAATTTTTGCTCATTTTCTCTATTTTAAGTTTGAGGTTCTTTCATGAGCCTGGATAGCTTCGTATTTGGGATTCAAAATCCCTCCCAGTGGATCAGTCCTTTGAATTTCCTCTTCCCCTGGGGACGAGAGATAAGGGATTTAACCACCGAGAGAATATAAATATAAATACTTACTTAATACTGGCTTTCCACTTTACAGCAGTTCGCCCTTGATTCCTGCTTTCCAGAGATTCTTGTCTTCCCATTGTCCCTCTTCCGTACCCCTCTTCATCATGCCATCATATATTCCCTCATACCATACTCTTCTATTTCTCTCCCTCTTCCTTCTGCCTGGTACCATCCAATCTAACACCTGTTTAGGCCACTGGTCTTCCGACATCCGTTGTACATGTCCATACCACTGTAAAGCTCTCTTTGTTATCCTTTCGATAACAGTTTCTTGTGCATCCATTTCTTATCTGATATATGAATTTCTAATATGTTGTAGCCGGATATTCTCATACTTCTCCGTAATCCATCCATTTCTGCATCCTTTCATTTATTGTCCAGCTTTCTGATCCATATGTAAGTATACTTTCTATTATTGTCTGTATAATCTCTTTTTTCGTTTTTCTGGTCAAATTTCTATTCCATAAAAGACCATTCAGGGATCTGATCTCCTTCCTTGCACAATTTACTCTGTTAATAATATATTTTTCACAAGTACCAGATTTATCTATTATAGATCCAAGATATTTAAATTCGTCAACACGCTTAATTATCATATTATTTATTTGTAGATCTTCTGAATTTGCTCCGATTACCATGTATTCTGTTTTACTATAACTTATCTTCAGTCCACCTACCTCAAATGCATCTACCAACTTTCTAATCATATATTCTATATCTTCTTTATCTTGTCCTATTATAATCTGGTCATCAGCGAATAAAAAATTGTGCAGTAAACGGTCATTAATGTTGTTTCCATTCCCCTACATGACTTATTCCATTTCATTAATACATCTTCTAAATATATATTGAACAATGTTGGTGACATCCCGCATCCTTGTCTTAATCCTTTTGTTATATTATATTCTGAGGATACTCTATTTCCAATCTTAAAACTTGCTTTACAATCATACATTCTTTTTATACAATGTATAAGAGATTTAGGTATTCCAAAAATATAAATAAAAAAGGTAAAGTGATCCTGCTAGAGGCTATGGGAGACTCTTGGACTAGTCGGGGGTTAAGGTTCCCACTTTTTTTACATAATCAGCACGAAATGTGAGCCGAGTTGTTAGCCCCGCCTTAACCACAGAATATCTCACCTAGACTAAAAATCCCTGACCTTCCGGATTGTAGCGTATTGCCTTAAACAACTGCGCTATGACGTACCCTTAAATATAGCCTATTGCATAGACCTTTTTTTTATATAATCAGCACGAAATGTCAGTCGGGTTGTCAGCCCTGCGTGATGGCCGCCTTAACCACAGAATATCTCACCTAGACTAAAAATCCCTGACCTTCCGGATTGTAGCGTATTGCCTTAAACAACTACGCTATGTCATACCCTTAAATATGGCCTATTACATATCATTAGTTTAATAGGCAAATAATAGAAACTGTGAAAATAAATCTGTGCATGTCTGTGGTATCTCGCTTGCTTAATATGATGATCGGATTGTGACCTATGCTACCTAGCAGTCAATAGATACATTTATGCGTAGGCCTATGAAGAATATTTTGTAACGGCGAGGGAACGTGACTGGTAAGGCACGACTGTTAATGTAAATAAATTGCACTTGTCTTGAAGTGAGATTAATGTGATGGATGTCGCGATAAGCTGGAATAAGACAAGTGAGGAAAACGCACGTGCATGAAATTTGTAGGATTACTCCAGCCGACACGCTCATTAACATGTGTATGTGATTTTACCGTGCTAATTCGTTAAACACGATTCACAAATTAACTCGCAAATAACCATAACCGATTAATTATAATCTGCCCTACTTTAAAAGCACAGGAAAGGATGCAAGTACGGAATAACATTTTGTGTCTACCTTTTCTACTGAACGAAATGATTAAATAGTTACATTTTCAAAAACTGTTCGAGAGGTTTCAAGTTCCTGGACCTACCAACTTCATTTTTTTTTTTTTTTTACACGCTTTATATTAGCTTCGCCTGTATCTATCTATCTATCTATCTATCTATCTATCTATATATCTATCTATCTATCTATCTATCTATCTATCTAACTATCTATCTATCTATGTAACTGAATCCTTCAACGCGATTTTCATCCACTTAAAATAATTGGATCGACGTGAAATTTTGTATACTTGTAAAGGACCCGTGACAATACAATAATTTCATATTTATTTTCCAAAATTCTGGTCAGAATCATCAGAAAATCAAAAAAAGTGTCCTTGTATTTATGTAACGGAATCTTTGAACACGATTTTCACCCACTTAGAGACATTGCATCGACTTGATACTTTGTATACTTGTAAAGAACCCGTGACAATACAATAATTTCATATTTATGTTTCTAAAATCCTGGCCAGAATCATCAGAAAATAAAAATAATAAAACTGGTATAATAGGTTACGGACTTGTCGACGTTTTAGTCAATCGTTGAAAGAGCTCAGTTGGTAGAGCGGTGAACTAGTGGTATACATTTTCAGTAATCGATAGGTCGCTGGTTCGAATCCGGCTGGGGAGGATTTTTTTTAGAAGAGTAATACTTTTAGCTCATACTACAATAGTATGGAATTTAAAGATATTTACATTCTTATCTTATTCTGTAAAATATTAAAACTAAAAAATAAAGTAATAAATAATAGTTTTAAAAAACTAAAACAGCACGCTTTATTAGAAAACCGAACTCAAAAATGAAAAAATAATTTTAATTTCCAACACGCTTGCGATAAATTTAAAGTGGTCAACAAAAAAAATCATCTCCAACACATAGAGAATAAAACTAGAATTATCAACAAAAAGAAAATAATTTTACCATCAAAAGCGTGGGGTGCTTTTATGAGTTTTACATGTTCTTCTCGGAGACTTTACTTTTACCAATATCTGTTTATTATCAAATATATTAATTGATATAGAGCACCCCACGCTTTTGATGGTAAAATTATTTTCTTTTTGTTGATAATTCTAGTTTTATTCTATATGTGTTGGAGATGATTTTTTTGTTGACCACTTTAAATTTATCCCAAGCGTGTTGGAAATTAAAATTATTTTTCATTTTTGATTTCGGTTTTCTAATAAAGCGTGCTGTTTTAGTTTTTTAAAACTATTATTTATTTTTTATTTTATTTTAAAGGAATTAAAGACAAATAGGGAATTCGAATTCCATTATCACTTCGAGTTCAGTATTAATCATATTTTTTTTATTTTCTTTCTTTCTTCTTCTGCTTCATAAATTTAATCCTTTTGACCTGATTTCACATCAAATGGGATTTAATGAATCTTCCCATATAGTAAATGGGCGTCCAAAACTTCTATGTCCTATTGGTTTGTACTTTAATAACAACTGTGGGATTCAATCTGTAGGCATTCTTTTAACATGTTCATACTAATTGTTTCTCATATTGTCAACTCTATTTATCAAATTTAAAATATATGTATTTTCTAATATCTTCATTTTTTTCTGTCAAAGATTGTCACATCTGCTACTGAACGTAAGAATTAATTTCTGCAGTTTCTATTTTTCTTCTGTCTTTCTTTCTTCTTTTTTTTTGTTTCTTTTTTCTTTATTTTCCCTTTTTCTTTATTTTCCTTTTTTCTTTATTTTCTCTTTTTTCTTTATTTTCTCTTTTTTCTTTATTATTTCTTTTTTCTTTATTTTTCTCTTTATTTTATCTTTTTCTTCATTTTATCGTTTTCTTTATCTCTTCCTTTCTTTGTTATTTCTTTCTTTTTTCTTTGTTTGTATCCTTATTTCTTTCATGAGTTCAAACTTGTCCATAGTCGTGATATTTCTCAAAGTACAAAAATCTCGAGTATGATTTTCTTCCGAAGGAAAGTAAAGTCTTGGATTTCCGCGTGGTACGTACATTTGCGGCATTTTTATATACTTCCCCTCCTTTTTCCTTGTTACATTTTCCTCCTCTTATTTTTCTTTTTGATTTTTCCATTGTAATTTTTTTTCTTTTTTCACACAAGACATATATCCAGACAAAGTGGAGATTTAAAATCCCATACCCCGCCAGGAAACATACCTGGGTTGCCGAAGTGGTAAGGACTCCGCCAACCATTCCACGGGAACGATGGAAAACCATAGATTTCTGAAAAAATTTAAACATAGGCTTAATTCTGGAAATGCATGTTATTTGCAGAACAGGGTATCTCGGCATGCTAACTTCTCTCAAAGAACACTAAACTGAATATCAGTTATATTATATGGATGCGAAATTTGACTTTATTTGAAAATATTACGAATATTTGAGTAGGGGCCTATATAGTTTCTAGGAAAAATTTAGGGTAAAGGTACATGAACAGACAGGCGAATGGGAAACACTGCAGAACAGTGAGCTACGTGATTCTTATGGGAAATCATATATAATATTTGTTTCTTAGACTGAGATGGGCAGAACATATGGCACCAATGGGTAAAGAGGAGCATGGAAACCGTGGAAAAACCAGAGGGAAAGCGGCCAGTAGGTCAGGCCAAGAATGAGGTGAGAAAATATATTATTACCCATGATTTGCGAGAAGTAGATTATACAGGAGGTAATTTGAAAATGTTACTTCAGGGTATGGAAAACTTATGTCCGCGTGGCCATTAACCTATGGGTTTGATAGTGCCCTAAGTTAGTAATTTAACTATTTTTTATTGTAACTGTACTTAGGTAGGCCCTATATGTACATTTTTTCTCCTTATTTTAGAATGACCTGAATCTTTAACTGTGAAAATTTGAATCAATTGCACTGGTCAACGTGATTTTTGTCTCATGAGTACCAATAGTTGTACTTAATGCAGTTTTTATCGTGTTTTCAAATATGTATTCGGAATTTCTCCATCACCCACAGTTTTTTTATTTCAGTTTCAATTAATGGATTTAAATAATTATTTCTTTAATTAAACCTATATTTCTTCCCGGAAAATCTTGGCGCAGTGAGCGATGAGCACGGGGAAGATTTCAGGGCGATATTTTAGCTATGGAAAAGAGATATCAAGACAACATGGAATCCTAAAATGCTGGCCGATTATTGTTGGACTATCAAGAGGGATGTCCACACGCGAAATATAGCAGAAAATCGTCATTTTTTACTTTCTAGGTGAGTCCGAATTTCGAATATTATGTAGTTACGAACGTAGAAAATATTAAAGTGTTTGAAATTAAAAAAAAAAAATCCTGTCTCTCGGAAACCTTGCGTGATTGGGAAAAACCTATATCATATTTGAATTCAGGAGAAAAAATACTATCAGAATCACATTTTTTTTTTATTTTTTGTTGCTCAGGTTTTTGTTAATTGTTGTATTTCTAAGGTGCTTTATAGCGCCTAGATTTGCTATTAGAATGTAATTTAGAGTGCGTTTGTTTCATTCAGAGGTTTGAGGAACGTATTGAGAAGGATGAAAGAACTTTGCGGTGAAATGTCTTTCGTTTATGTGCGTCACAGTTTGGATGCATGTGGCCTGGAGACATTAAACGTTTCCTTTTTTAAATTTCATTTTTTATTATTAGCATCTTTAAGAAGGAATTCCTTCCCTTTTCCTTTTGTGTGTCGTGCTCTGCATTCTTAGAGCCACGGTGACATTAGCGTCACCGCATATCCTTTAGAGTTAGTCCTAATATGCACACAATCGATGTTGATGCAGGCGCAGAATGATAGCGTTAGGAATTCTATGAGTTCATGATACCCATAAATCCACAGAAACATTATATGATTATAAAACGCGTATGGGAATGCTACCGGAGAATTGGCTATGGAAATGGACCATTTGCGAAGTTTCGAAAGAAAATCAAGAATGGACATTTTTAAAAATAAATAAGCATTGGAAAAATTATAGTATCTGAAAAGAATATTATTTAAATTATTTAAAATAAAAGATACTAAAATTGTTAAGCAGTAAAAGAACAGAAAAATATATAATTCCGAAGAAAATATTGGCATAGACTCTTTAAGGGAGGTGTAGGAAGGAAAACACGAGAAAATGGGTAAATTATTCTAGGCGTAGTTTTAATAAAAATACATTTGCCGTAAAATATATAAATCTTTGGGGAAGAACAAAATGTTCTTGGGTTGAATAAAAAAACTATTATCTGAAGACAATTAAAATAAAAAATAAATATTCTCAACTCGTGTCCTACTCAGGGTCGGGTCGAGGGATGAGATGAGATGAAGTCCCTTATATACACTGCTCAAAAAATTAGGGGATATTGTAGAATAACCTATTAAGACTATGTTTTTTTGGAATAGTATTAGATGCAATCAGTTTCTATTACTCCAAAATAATGTAAATAAGAGTTTGAAGTTGTTACGTAACCTCGGTATCACACCAGAGGGCAGTGTCTGTACTGTTGATGTGAAAGGGCGGTGTGGGGGTGAATGTTTTGTTGCTGTTTTTAAATCCAGTGCAATTTTCAGTTAGTGAATGACTTGCCTTAGGGACAGTGATGCCTCGACAACGTGATTTACCTGAACCAATGGCTTGGAGGGCCATAGGAAGGATGGAAGCTGGACAGACACAACAAGAGATGCCACAAGTCTCAAAGCGTGATTTCCAGACTTTGGAATCATTTTCAAAGAACATACTGTTCACAGAAGAGCCGGACAAGGTTGATCAAGGGCAACAACAGCAAGGGATGACCGTTACCTCTTGTTAACAGCCCGTCGGAATAGACAGCAGAATGCAACTCAACTGCGAAATACACTTCAAACAGCAACAGGACGCAAGGTGTCAACTCAAACTGTCCCTAATCGACTGCATGGAAGTGGTCTCTATGCCCGTAGGCCCATGGTATGTACCAGGTTAACTCCACATCACCGTAGAGATCGCAGAAACTGGGCGGAGGAACATCGTGGGTGGAGGCATGCTGAATGGAGATCAGTTCTTTTTTCTGATGAGTCGCGATTCAACGTGGAATGTGATAGTCGGCGTGTATTCATCTGGAGAGAAAAAGGGACACGAAACAATCCAGCTTTTGTACGTGAAAGATCCCCATATGGTGGCGGTGGATTGATGGTGTGGACAGGAGTCAGTAGTGGTGGACGTACGGACCTCTACGTCATCCAAGGTGGTACTTTGACTGCGGTAAGGTATAGAGATGAGATTCTCCAACCTTTTGTCGTGCCTTATGCTGGTGCCATAGGTGATTCTTTTCTTTTTATGGGCGATAATGCACGACGCCACAGAGCTGGCTTGGTGGACGACATGCTGGAAGTGGAGGGTATCGAGCGTATGCAATGGCCAGCTTCCTCCCCGGACTTAAATCCGATTGAGCATGTGTGGGATGCAATTAGGCAGGCGCATTGCAGGCAGACCAGCACCTCCCACAACTGTTCCAGAGCTGCACATTGCTCTTATGGAAGAGTGGCCACGTATCCCCCAAGAACTCATTGCTAACCTCATTGCATCAATGCCACACAGGTGTGAGGCAGTGCTGGCCGTTCGAGGAGACCATACACCATACTAAAGAAACATTTTCACCCATGATAATGTTGCTTTGTTTGTTTGCCATATTCCTAATCAGGATCTCTTTGACATCTGGTGTGGTACAGAGGTTACGTAATGACTTCAAACTCTTGTTTACATTCTTTTGGAGTAATAGAAAGTGATTGCATCTAATACTGTTCCTAAAAACGTAGTCTTAATAGGTTATTCTACAATATCCCCATAATTTTTTGAGCAGTGTAGAAGTCTGTGAATGACAAGGTTGCCGGTCGACCACGCCTGACGCACTATCAAGAGGCAGATGAACGAAATGAAACGAAATGGATGAGATGAGTATGGAGAAATGGTGGAATGATATTGTGGCTGGGGAAAAGGGAGAAACCCCTAGAAAAACGTGCCCAAGCTCCGTTTTGTCCACCAGGAAACCCTCTGAAGAAAATTCATAGGCCTACATAAGAATAATATTTTTACAGATAATCATATTTAAACAAACTTTTCATTAGGGGGCATAAAATTGTTTGAATCACAAAAAAAATATTGGGCTCCTCTAAGTTTAAGATTATTAGGCCTAACACTATCATAATTGAGGCAATAAATCTTAATGTGTCGGCGACATTTGAAACAAAATCAGAATTATTATTATTATTATTATTATATTATTATTATTATTATTATTATTATTATTATTATTATTATTATTTTATCTCAAATGTCCGATGTGTACTCCATGTGTCACGTTGTAGATATTAGCGCGATATTCTCATTCACATCATACGGGGTCCATCTGGGAAATAATATAACAAATACTGTACGTTTGTTTACAATAACAGTACGAACGGGCCTATCTTGTTTTTTCTACATGAAGTTGTTCATCAGTTAAAAGGAATACCGTACACGTCTATAGTACACTCATACAGGAATAATATATTCTCCATCTTAATTTTATTTCCGATTGTGCCCTCACAATAGTAAAACATTAATACATACATATATATATATATATATATATATATATATATAGGCCTATATTACACATGGTACAAGCTTTTATTCTTTTATTTATCTCCCTCTCTCTTTCTCTCTCTCTCTCTCTCTCTCTCTCTCTCTCTCTCTCTCTCTCTCTCGCTCTCTCTCTCTCCCCCTAAAACACACACACACACACACACACACACACACATACAAACACACAGTCACATACTCCTTTATGTATTACTTTCCACTACATCCTCTTGTACATTTATAATTCACGAAACAAAATTTAAAGATCACACACACACACACACAATACATACCACCATTAATATATAACATGTATTATAAGAACTATGATCGCGATTAATAATTTCTATTAGAATGGACCGAAATTAATAAGGGCGTAAGACAAGGAGGTGACCTCTCGCCTTTGCTCTTTATCATATACATGGATTGGCGACAGATGAGACACGGTTCTATCCAAATTAATAGAAACCTAAAAATATACTCCTTGCTTTTTGCAGATAATTTGGTATTAATAGCTCCAACAGAAACAGATTTACGGTATTATACACAATTTTAATATAATTGAAAAAAGGTACAATATGGAAATCAATACAAAGAAAACCAAAAAGTGATAGCCTTTTATGAGATATAGGCCTACCCTATACCTAGCAAAATTGTTTTGGATGATAAAAGTATAGAACGAAAAAATCAATTTAATTATTTGGGTTATAATTTAACATTTCAAGATGAAGCTGATATATCAAAGAAAATAACAAATTTCACAAAAAACAACGAATGAGGATAGTTAACAGTATAATGAAACCGTCTTTAGTACAGAAGAACACAAGATTACGGCTTTATAAGGTTCTCGCAAGACCAGTATTAAGATATGGTAGTGAAGCATGGACAATACGAAGAAGAGATGAAAGCCGAATAACAGCAAATGAGATGCGATTTATGCGTCGTACAGCAGGCTATACAAAGTGGGACCATAAAAGAAATGAGGAAACGATGGAAGAGTTGGATGTAGAACCTATTCTTCACCATATACAAAACTGCCAGAACAACTGGAAAGCCCATCTGCAACGAATTCTATCTCATAGAATTCCAAAAGCCGTGCTTCGTTACTGCCCCCAAGGCAAAAAATCGCCGGGAGGTCCAAAAAAGCGTTGGATGGAAAACTCCTCTTTGAGACCGTAACAGGGCACACGGCCTAATACTTGCATGGATGATGATGATGATTTGATTTTACAGCATATAGGCCCTTATAAGATTTTATCGTATTTATTACCACGAGAAAATCATATTTAAAATCTGTGCACTCACTTTACTTTCTTTCCGTGTACAATCATAATTAGGAACTTAGAAGTTTAGGGCGCCCGTGGTGCGAAGTGCGAGCAAGTTAGAAGGTTGCCGGATAACGTGGTCCATTAGCACACACTAGGAGCAGCTGCGAGTGGGTGGGCACAGCATTGTGTTCCCCTCAAGGTGACAATGGCGTGCGGGAGGTAGATTTCTTTTTATTACCGTGCTATCAAACAAAAATAGTTTAGTCTCGTAAAACTTTAGGGTTATGTGAAGCAGAGCGGGCTTTGTGAACTATGCGCGCAGTCAACTTGTCAAATCTCGGAATTACAATTAGCGGTCACAGGTAATTCCATTGACGTTGCTAAACATACATTATCATTGTGTTAGTTTTTTTTATACCTAACATAAATTGTGTTATGGAAAGAAAATAAGTTAAAAAATCGTATTCGTGGTTTAGACTTTATTTTTGTAATATTTACGGTCACGAATGTTTAATTTTTAAATAGTAGTAATATTAATTAAACATTATGTAATCCGGTCATCGCTTAGGCCTATATCTCGATTTTGGAATTGGGTGATTAATCTGTTTTCCAATTAACCTATCCATATTAAAATTGTTTATTTATTTAATACAGAGGCTATAACCTAAGTTACTGGCCTAAAAATCCATACATAGTAATTCTGCCCGAAGGCAGGTTCTTCACTGCAATCATAGCATTTTCATGCTATGCTTGCAGTTTTACTAGGGAATTGTATGTGTGGTAGCTTCCCGTTGCTTTCCACACCGGTGAAGGTTGATGATGATGATAAGGATGATGATAATGGCCATATGATTTCGGGGACCGTTTGGGCCTTAAAGTTTTCCTGACATTTGTGACCTAACAATAAAGTTGAGAAATATAATACTGCAATATGTAAAGAAATAACTATAAAGATATAAATGATAACTAAAAAACAGGAATATATAAGAATAGTTAAGGATTATAATATAATAAAAAACAATAAAACCAAAATAAAAAAAGAAAAATTATCAGGTGTATATAAATTGAAGTGTGGCACATGTGACAATGTCTATATAGGACAAACTGGTAGACCTTTTATCTCTCGGATAAAGGAACACATGAGAGCATATAACAGAAATTTAGAATATTCAAAATATGCTAACCACCTTTTCCAATTTAATCATTGTTTAGATCCAAATTTTGAAATTTTACATTTTGTGATAAGGGTAAGAAGTTGGACCTTTTGGAGGCTGTAGAAATAAATAAATTGAAAAGTAGTAATAAACTGTTAAATTCTCAACTTGATTTGAATGAATCGCCTTTGTTAAATTAAAAAATTTAAATAAATTATTGTTGTATTATTGCTTAGATCAGTTTGATATGTACTATAATAACACAATTCATAATTTGTTAACATGTCTGAAGAAGATACAGTGTGATGAAACAGCTGTCACTGAATTGTATCTTAATAAATATGAAAATCAAATAAAACCAAGTTTTATTTTTATTTAGTTAAGGATTAAAGAGTTAATTTTGTCTTTAGCCTCCAGTATCAGTTCACAATACCATCAACTTGTCAGAGCTGGGAAAATTGAGATGTGGTTGGAGCCCATTCTAAGACATGTGTTCAAAATTACTCCTTAAACACTAGAATAGATGGAATTTCACCCAAAAACATTTTATTATTGCTGTCACCACTTTCATTTTGGTGTCAAAAAATATTTTGACATAAAACTCTTTCATACATCCTAAAAATTTTACATTGATTTCAGACAGAATTAAAAACTAACTTCATGTTATTTTTACACATGAAGAAACCAAAACGCGAACTAGGGACTCAAAGAAGGAGGGTCAGTGACTAACCACTTGCGCTTAGCATGCGTTTAAACCTCCTCAATTGCTCAACTGTGTTCGATTTGGTTCGGTCCGAGGGATGAGATGTGATGAAACACCCTTACATTGAATATCTGTGAATAACAAGGATGCCGGCCGAATACGCCTGACGAACCGTCACAGGGGCAGATGAAATGAAACGAAATTAATGAGATGAGCGTGGAGAAAGGATGGAATGAAATTTGTGGGAGGGGAAAAAGGAGAAACCATGAGAGAAACTTCCCCAGACTGCGTTTCAACCACCACTAAACCCAGATGGAGCGATCGAAATTCGAACTGGATACCCCAACGGTAAGAGGCGACCGTTTAACCGCTTGCGCGACGAAGCCACCAGTCTTTGTGTATGGATTTATAATGTCTATTTTCGAATCCACTGATGAAAGCATTGCTATTGATCTAGCCATATCGGATAAACTTGGATCAGTTGTTAGCACTCTTCGTTATTATAAAATTACACTGATCAACATGATTTTTGTCTCATGAGTACCAATAGTTATACTTACTGCAAATTTTATCGTGTTTTTGTAACGTATACAACCTATTCAATATGAAGGAAATTTTGAAGAAGTAGCTGATTTCAAGTATCTACGAACATTACTTACAAATAGGAATGAGATACACGAAGAAATTAAACATAGACTCAATTCTGGAAATGCATGCTATTATGAATTAAATGACTCTTGGCGTCCCAACTCCTTTCAAAAAAGTTGAACTCAAAATATGTGAAAGTTAATCTCCCACTTATATTATATGGATGCGAAACATTAACTTTTACTTTAAGGGAGGAAAGAAGTTTACGAATATTTGAGAATAAAGTTCTTAGAAATATACTTGGGACAAAAAGAGATGAACAGACAGGCGAATGGAGAAAACTACATAATAGTGAGCTACATGGTATGTATAAGAACAGTTAAGTCTCGTAGACTGCGATGGCAGGACATGTGGCACGTATGGGGGATGAAAGAGGTGCTTGAAAGCTTCTTGTAGGAAAACCAGAGGGAAAACGCCCAGTTGGTAGACCAAGATTGAGGTGAGAGAATAACATTATCCACGATTTGAGGGAAGTAGTATATGCAGGGAATGATTCGAAAACATTAGATCAGGATAGGGATGTATGGAGAGCTTATGTCCGTGCGGCCATGAGCCTACGGGTTCGATAGAGCCAGTGAGTTAGTTGTATAACCTATTCAATTATGTTTGTAAAATGACTTTATTTAATAGCTCCGAGCTAAGTGGATACAATAGGAAATGATGCAATAATTAATTTCCGTATTGGTTTATTTTTATATTCTTTACCTTCTCTAAATTACAAAAAAAAATGTGAAATAGAGGACATGGATCATTGTCATAATTGAAAATATGCTGGGCAATAAATAATTGCATCAAACTTAATAATGGCAACGTATTCTGTACCAACAGAAATTACCTTTATTATCAATCAGTATATTGGGAACCTAATGGCCTTTCATTATGTAATCAAATTCATTCACTAGGATAATATTGATTTTGTAAATTCCTATATTGGAGAGGGGAAGTTCAGAAATGCTGTTCACTTAATTGTTATGAACGCGTTGAGAAGACAGAGAAAGGGAGTTTGTAGTATAATGAAGGTTATTATTCTACTAAGCTTTTTAATCTCAAACATCTATTTTAAATGAATTTTGAAACATTTACATAATTCCTTCCTTCGCCAAAATCACATAGTATTAATACTGCAATATATATAGCACTTCCCCTTCCTCTAGATTAATCGTAATGGCCCCGGTACGGCGATTGATCCACATAAAAAAATAATACCAATCTTAATAGTTAACATTCAGGGGTGCAATGCATATTCAGCTTTCAACCTCAACAGAGTCAATATAAAAGTACGCTTTTAAAACTCATATTGAGGTTATTTTGTAATAACTAATAAGTTAAAAAATATAATTAGTACCTGAGATAACAGTCGTACTACCAATCTAGCTGCTGAAGATGGAACAAGTAGTTCTGAATGCCTGTCACAATTTTAAGAGGGGTGATGGGTGAAAAATTGACCATTTGAGATCAAAATTGGCATTTTTTGTTTTTTGTACTAAAAAATAGCCTGTACTCTAATGTATGTGATGGCAAAGTTTCAGAGGCCTATGGCGCTTCTAAGTGACCTAAATTATGTCAGAGTTAAAAGGCTGCGCCAGTTAAATACTACCTGCATGCAAACCTTTAAACTTGTTTTTCCACACCTTTATTTTCACTGAATTTTTGTACATTCAAAATTGAATGGAATTCAGAAATGTTGTCCTATAAGGTTTACATTTTTACTGCATGTCCTAAAAACAATGGGTAACAACATAGTGCATGGGTTTCATGATTGAAGTAGTATTTTAAGAAATATAAAATAATATGTATGAAATTATTATTTTTTTTTTGTAATTCCACGCATGAGGTACAACATTTTTTTTCTCCCTTTGTATTCACATTAAAATAATTCTAATGGATGATGTTTTTCTAAACATTTTAGGGGTCTTGTAGAAAAAAAATCAGACATTTTACTAAAAAATTGTGGAACCCATTTTATTATAATATATGCAATTTTTTTAAATATAATATTTATTAACTCGTAAAATAAATGTTTCACGAGAACGAAACTTAAACACATCATTATTTATCATGCAGTGAATGTTTGTACAAAAACTCAAGTCTGTAGAAAATAGAAATTTCACCCATCACCGCCCTTAATAAATTATACTGTTGAAGACGACTGTTTTCTCAGGAATTAATTTCATTTCTTAAATTATTACAAATGTAGAGGCCTACAGAGTTAAACAGGACATCTGTGACAAGCTTTTAGGTCTTAATCAGATGATAATTTTCAGTGAATTCCGAAGGAATGAAGCTATTGAGGTTCTTCTCATGAAAATAATTCTGAAAAAATATATAGGCCTAGATTTTCAAGACTGGATGAATGATTATGCGGTTAAGCTGATAGACATTTATTTCAAGGCCATCTTCTTGCATTGTGTATCGTATGTTATCATAGTGAGTGAGACGGTCGCATGGTGAGTACGGTGAATGTTCGGTAGCGCTCATACTATGTCAGGGGTTTTTTTTTTAGAAAATGGGACGATATATGAGTCCGGTTGTCAGTCTTGTGTAATAGCCTCCTTTACCCCTAAAACATACGTGTAGTACTAATTTCAGTTAAAGGCTGAGTCGACCCCAGAACCGTAATTTCGCCAGAAGGATTAAGTCAGTTTGGAAATCCTAACTCACCAGGACTCGAACTTTCTGACTTATAGCATATTGCCTTAACCGACTATGTTACAGAGTGACAACCTGAATATATAAAACAATTATTCTCACAGTTATATTATATGGATGCGAAACGTGGACTCTTACTTTAAGGGAGGAAAGAAGGACATGAATATTTTAGAATAAAGTTCTTAGGAAACTTTTGAGCCAAAAAGAGATGAACAGACAGGTGAATGGATAAAACTACATAATAGTGAGCTACATGATATGTATAGGAAGCCAGATATAATAAGAACAGTTAAGTCTCGTAGGCTGCGATGGGCAGGATATGTGGCACGTATGGGAGATTAAAGAGATGCATGGAAGCCTCTGGTAGGAAACCAGAGGGAAAACGCTCAGTGGTAGACCAAGAATGAGATGGGAGAACAACATTATCCATGATTTCAGGGAAGTAGATTATACAGGGGATGATTGGAAAACAGCTCAGGATTGGGGTGTATGGAGGGCTTATTTCCGTGCTACCATGAACCTACACGTTCGTTAGAGCCAGAGAGTTAGTTAGTTAGTGACACCTGAAGTAATTATTGGAAAAATGACAAAAATATCAGGAAAAAAAAACTTTTATAATACCTCGAGAGTATCAAAACACAATGTTGTTGTCCAAGGTATTATAAAAGCTATTTTTTTATTATTTTTCCTGTGAATTTTTCATATTTTCACAAATATAAGAAATCTATATATAGTGTTATTCGGAAGAGAGGCTTCATTCATTAAAACAATTAGGAATATGCATTTCATCACATAAGATTAATTTAATCTTGATTAGAATGGATACAATGGTCTCTGATACAATTATGTCAGCTTTGAAAATTCATGTCATGAGGTGAGCGTATGCTTTCGATTCAGTTAATAGTCCTTTTGTAACAAACTTAGTTTGGAGTCCCTGATAAGTACCTTCTCGCACAATATCTTACATATTTTGTAAATAAAAATTGCAAATAATATAAAAGAATACACATTTATAAACACGTTATATTACTTCTATAATAAAGATTAACAGTAATCTTATTGGTAATCTTCCATAGAAGATTTTCAAAATTAAAAGCTTCGTTCCGGCATTCTTTCTTTATTGTATCTTTTGTGTGAACCGGTCCATAGTCTACATTAGCTGAAATTCTATGAGAAAACTTTTTAATCACCGGGAATCAAATTACTTAACATTTTATTCCACCTATTTTGCTATAGGTCTATCACACCATCTCAATTTAATTTTGTTAAAAGAATACGTACTATTCCACCGCTGCGCTGTGGTCTCGGCGTAGTTTCATCGCTTCGTAAGCATCAGGCCCGGGTTCGATCACAGTGATGTTTTTTTGGGGATTTTCTTCGCCTGTGAGACACATTTCAGGGATCTTTAAGACCCAAAATCTTCACCGAACATCGTCTGGCCATCATAAAAGAACCTCCACCGAAGCATCATAACATTAAGACGAATCACCATCCACACACATTCATACTAAACATGGTGAATATGATAATAATCAGTGGTGACAATATATTAATATAAACACATTTTGTGTTTTTTTTGTTATATGGTTTATTGTAAATATATAAATATAATGGTCGCCCATTGAAAAATCAGATCAATTCGATGTACTTTGAGGTAGAAACAAGTCAACAGCCTAAATAATGCTGTTGTTGCTGAATACGGCTGAAGATTCAAGTATTAAGGAAATTTTGAAAGAATGGAGGTTTTAATTAAATTATTAAATGATTCCAGCTCCTAATCTCGAAATTAAGCTGAATTTTAGAATTGTTATCTAGTCGTAAATTGGCCATTAATCATCAGGACATATAACTTTAAATGTACACTTAAGTTATAACAGCGCTTAGTAACATGAGTGTAAAAAAAAATAAGTACATAATGGAATTTATTGCCTTTTTTTCAGAAGAAAGAAAATACATATGCATTTACATTGTGCACGGGCCTGCTTGGTCGTACGTGCATTATTGTTCCATGAATAAAAAAATAAAACTAATCATAATATAAACAAATACCTACAAATACACCTGTATCAAAAACAATAATAGGCTATATATAAGTAAAATCTATGTCTACACTACATCACAATAATACATATCTACACTCATCAATGAAAAGACCATGTAAAAAAAATAAGGAGGCTTTATGTGGCGTCTGTATATTTTGTAATCGCATTAGATAAGTAGCTTAATTTAATATATGAGCTTGATAGTGTAGGGAGGTTTTCACCACCCCTGAGTTATCGTTGTAATGTCGGGCCATAATAAAAAGACAACGAGCCTGTTTGTGAGGATTCAACGCGGCGCCTAGGGGTAACTCTTGAAATTGTCTATTAATTAAGACACGTGTGCGTCATCGTATGATTGCTGCATGACAGCTACAAATACATTAAATATCACGAATTTATTAATTACGTATTGTCTATTTTCTTAATTTCAATAAACAATTTAACTCATCAGCAAATTTTATCCAACGAAATATCTTCAGCTGCTTGAAATTCGGTTGTCGCACTCTGCAGTAGGTACAAAAGCTACATTAATAATTGTATTAAGCTTTCATCGCTAATGTCCTACTGTTCTTTTGATAAGTGCAGTTAAGTTACAGAATTTTATACATATAGAAAATACACATAATGAA
Source organism: Diploptera punctata (assembly GCA_030220185.1). NCBI lineage: Eukaryota > Metazoa > Arthropoda > Insecta > Blattodea > Blaberidae > Diploptera > Diploptera punctata. The sequence goes on from JASPKZ010000043.1 coordinate 2,508,576, forward strand.
GTTTTAGTTAAAGAGAGAGAAGAAATACACAAATGTTTTATTGACTATTTAACTCATGCCCCAAATGGGAGTCAATGACCAATCACGTTTCAATGATTTCTGTTATACAACCAATCACAGTCGTGTTTCACCAAATATTTATCAATATTAAATTTACCATATTAAAGAAAGTTCCTCCTTTTAAATATTTTGAACAGGTCTGACCATTATTTTGCAGTGACTGACTCTTGTAAGAAATACGGCTACCAGATCGTATATATAGTGCATGGATGTCAACACATAGCGCTTGTAGGAGTTAATATAAAACATTTGTAGCAATTGATTATACCACCAAAAAAAAGAAACCACTGTTTGTACTTTCTTAAATGTATTTTTTCCCAGGTAATAATCCAGAAAAATATAATTGTCATATTTACATCATACGACATCAGAAATGAATTAATATACAGTTTGATGTGTTTCATTTTTTCTCCACTAGAGAGCATTCTTACAATATTGCGTTCCTTTGGCAATAAGTAGTATGATCTGGTTTGCAGTGATAAACAAAAGAAGCAGATGAAGCGTACCAATCGTTTCTCATTTGTTTTCAAACATCGCCGTTTACGTTAAATATATAAATATTTTAAAATAACTATAGTTAAATAATGATTTGTGAGTAAACAGCTTAATTTGATTCGTTAAATAGTCCTAACAAATGCCACTCTTGATTTCCAAATTCTCTAGTTAAATTCACTCCTCACGTCGATAATTTGGAAATCACTCGTGGCATTACTTATGAAAATGTTATGTTTAGTGAAGTTTAATAATAATTGAAGGAAAATATTTTACCCAACTACCATAATATGTTAGAAGAATAATATTGTTGCTACAGTCTGCGTTGTTTTGCGGGCAGGTGTAGGGACGATACCCTCTGTAGACGTTTGTCGTAGAGAGCACGATACCCTTGCACACGTGACAGAAGCCTTGCGAGATTATGGATACACAGTTTATGAGGAAGTTCATGGTGTGACCACTAATGGAAGTAACAGACGAATAGATATTATTGCATTTAGACCACCTTCTAAATTGATGTTAGATCCCACAATTCGTTTTGAGACTCGTGGTTGCCAAGCTGAGGAAGTTGACTCTGAAAAGGAAGTCATATATGAGCCAACAATTGTCTATTACAAAGATAAATACCAACTAGATAGTATAACTGTCACAGGATTGACGATAGGAGCAAGAGGTACTATCCCAGGATTCTTAGCCAAATTTTGGAATTCCTTAGATTTGGACAGGGTGTAATCTTTCTTTAATTGCCATCGTTGCCATTAGAGGATCATTTTCAATTTCAAGAAACTATATTTACAAAATTTCTACTTTATAGTATGTATACTTCAATTAAGCCTACAATTTTAAAATTGTTTAATGTATTTACAAAATGTATTTCATCAATTTCAAAAATTAATTGTCTGTATCGCTTTGTCCTTGAGGCAATCCTATAATGAGGAAGTTGTATATAATATAACAAATAATTTTCTGTCTACCTTTAGTAAAATAATTTAAAAATATACTTAGAAAGACAAATAATTAATAAGAAAAACATAATATTTGTATCCACTGAAAACATTACATTTAATTAAGTTTAATAATCACTGAAGAATGTATGTTGTAGACATGTGGAAATTAAGATTAACAGCGGCAAAGAACGGAAGTGTTTGAATTTGGATGTGAAAAAAATGATGCTGGGAAGTATTAACATAAATAAGAAATTAAACTATTTTGAAACAAATGAACTGAATAGAAAAGGCATAATTTTGGAAAAGAGTAAGATATTGACTGAGCAATTAACAGAAAAAGAAAAAAACCTGCTGAAAATACTCTGAAAGGAATGATGAACAAGAAGAATGTTCTAGGCAGAAAAATGTATCACATGGTAGGTAAAAAAAAAAATAAGTTAAAATAATATTGGTATGAAGGAAGGCAAATTCAGGAAAGGGAGAGAACAAAAAATGGATGAATTTTCAATTAAGCATTTTTTCTTCGGCGGAAATATTAAGATTAGTGAAATCCAAAATAAATATATTAAATACTCGTAGTCATTATGAAATGGTCATAGGAAAGAGATAAATAAGTAAGAAAAGTTAGCAAATAGTATCTTATTTAATGACGCTCTTTAACATCTTAGATTAATAGCTTCCTAATTCAAATCTGCGCATAAAAGTACCGATAATTTTCTTCAGAGATTTTTTTTCATTTACGTTCCATATAACTGTAACACGGAACTAACGACTTTACTTCTCTTTCGAAGGAAGTCATATTCAAGATACCAGGCCCTTAAAAATCTATTAATTCCGGCCGGGTTTAAAAATCGGAAACAGGGGCGAGTCGACAAGGAACAAAAAAGAAAAAAAGTTTAAATTGGTACCTAAATCAGTAAACAGTAAGAAATAAAAATTTTTGTGGCTTTAAATTTTAAATCTTACCCCAATAACTTACATTATCTATCTTCGGGTTTCTACAGCTGCTGCCGTCTTCCCGTGCCAAACCTCCAAAGCCTACGATCTTGGGCATCTTCAATGCTTAGCCCTAATTGCTTGCATTAATGTCTTCATGTTTTCCTTCCGTGTTAACTTTGGTCACCCTCTTTTTTTCTTTCTGGTCGGATGCCATTGATATAGTTGCTTTAGCCATCGCTCATCTTCCATTCTTAAAACATGTCCTAACCACTTTAATTCCTTCTCCTCAATTCTTTCAATTATGCTTGCTTCTGCTTCCATTATGTTTCTAATTTCCTTATTTGTGACATGTTCTAATGTTGACTTTTTGCCACTTCTGCGTAAATAATCCATTTCTAGAGCTATTAGTATATTCTTGTAGTACTTATTGATTGTCCATACCTCACTTCCATACATTGCAACAGATTCCACCAATGTTTTACCAATATTTTTTTTTGTGTATTTCTAAATATGCTTATCCCACAATATGGAATTTAAAGATGATATTATTTTGCTACCCAATTCAAATAACTTACATTAAATGAGATTACGAGTTTTTGAGAATAAAGTTCTTAGGAACATTTTTGGACCAAAGAGAGATGGACAGGTGAATGGAGAAGACTACATAACAATGAACTACATGGTCTTTATAGGAAGTCAAATATAATAAGAACAGTTAAGTCTCGTAGACTGCGATGGGCAGGACATGTTGCGCGTATGGGGAATGAAAGACGTGCATGGAAGCTTCTTGTAGGGAAGCCGGAGGGAAAATGCCCGGTTGGTAGACCAAGAATGAGGTGGGAGAACAACATTAACTATGATTTGAGGGCAGTAGATTATACAGGGAATGATTGGAAAACATTAGCTCAGGATAGGGATGTATGGAGAGCTTATGTCCGCGCGACCATGAACATACGGGTTCGATAGTGCCAATAAGTAAGTAAGTATAAATTTATAAACAATTTTTAACATAAAAACATTTTTCCTGTCATTTTTCAGTCGCTTGTAGAAGGATCAAAAACTTAGAATAAATTAGTTATATTTCTGTTTATTGCTTTAGAACTTTTTTTTTTTTTTGCAGAGGAATTTGTAACCCTGAAATGATTATACAGAAGCATCTGATAAATTGTTTTCGGAAGATCATAAAACATATTTTATCACAATAAAAAAATTGTCAAATTGTTAGAAAGAAAAAACTTGTTTAAAAGATCCGTCTTGATGCATGTAGTGTTTTGTATTGTTAAGTCGGTAAAGAACTGGAAGCTATTGATGTCTTGAGGGACGTGAGGGTGGATTTGTTGAGTTGACACCGACAACGATAGGGGAGACCCCTTGTGGCTGCCGGCAACAAGTTTAACTTTGCGGCCGAAGGGGACATCTTGACATCCAGTCTTTTTTTTATTTAAGTGACGAAAAAACGGCTAGGGGAGATGGAAAAGTTTCTCTGTGGGGAAACGGAAATGAGATTAAATTGGTCTTTTATACCTATCAAATTGAACTAGAGTTAAGTGAAATTTTAAAAATTGATTTTTTTAGAGTTCAATCGAAAGAAAAATTAACAAATTCTTCTTCTTCTTCTTCTTCTTCTTCTTCTTCTTCTTCTTCTTCTTCTTCTTCTTCTTCTTCTTCCAATGGCGCTACAGTCCATAGCGGGTCTGGGCCTTCTTGATGCGAGACCTCCAATCTTCTTTATCCAATGCTCTCTGTTGCCATGTCCTACAGTTCAGGATTTGATGACAATTTTCCTTCACTGAGTCCATCCATATTTTCCTAGGTTTTCCAACTGGCCGCTTCCCAAACATTTCCTCCGTCATCACTTTCTTAGGTTTACATTCTTTGTCCATTCTTGTGTCCGGCCCACTGCATTTTTTTTAAATTTCACAAGAGTTTAAATCAATTTCCTTAAAAAGGTCATAGATTTCCTTATTATACCTCGTTATCCATCTTCCATTCTCTTTTACTGGTCGGAACAAATTAGGGACATATAATTACTTTAAACACCCACAATTAATCCTTAGTTCTTAATAAACATTTTATTTTTATTTTAATAAGTTTATTCAGCATAAAATTCGTAAACTCATAAGTTTCCATCAAGAAAACAATCGACAGATTAGAGATTTAATCTAATTTAAAAAGGGATCATTTCAGATATCGTCCTTCCAACCTAGTATTTCTCTATATAAATTAAGTATATAATTGAAGTTAGAGATTGAAAAGAACCGACTTGCAAAAAGAGCTAATGAAGATAGACCAATGAACGGGAGAAGAACAATAGGGAGATCAGTCAAGAGATGGATAGACAGTGGATGCACATCTAATTCGTCTTCTTCTGAGGAATAATTTGGGAAATAAACAGGATGAAAATCCTACAAATTATTATTAAGAAGAAGTTAGAGATGAAATGAGGGAAGTTTATTATACAGGGGATGATTGGAAAAACATTAGATCAGGATAGGATGTATGGAGAGCTTATGTCCAGGTGGGCATAAACCTATGGGTTCGATATTGCTAGTGACTTAGTTACTTAATATTGAAATATACTCAACTATCCGTTTGCAATAGTTAATACAACTAGAGAGAAATCTCTGCATGGATCGGGATTTGATCCCCGTATCTGCATGCAACAGTTAATACAATATTAAAGGGAAACATTTCTGCCTTGAACCGATATTAAATCCACGATCCGGGGTTCAAACACCGATACACATATATATTTTCCCCTTAACTAACTAACTTACTGGCTCTATCGAACCCGTAAGTTTACGGCCGCGCGGGCATATCTCCATACATCCCTATCCTGAACTTACGTTTTCCAATCATCCCCTGTATAATCTACTTCCCTCAAATCATAGATAATGTTATTCTCCCACCTCATTCTTGGTCTACCAACTGGGCGTTTTCCCTCTGGTTTTCCTACAAGAAGCTTCCATGCACCTCTTACATCCCCCATATGTCCCACAGGTCCTGCCCATCGCAGTATAGGAGGCTTAACTGTTCTTATTATATCTGGCTTCCTATACATATCATGTAGCTCACTGTTATACAGTCTTCTCCATTCACATGTCTGTTCATCTCTTTTTTGGCCCAAAATTTTCCTCCGATTGAGGGTCTTTCCACATTTCAGCGGTTGCCCTTTTACCAGCCGGCTGCTGGCCCTTCACATCCACATGTGTCAATCGCAGAGGTAGATGATCAACAGCCAGTGTAGGGGTGACATGTGGTTAGCATGTCGAGTCCCCCAGCCGTTATAGCTGGTTCCTCAACCTGGCCGCTACTAATTGTGGCTACCCAATTGCCTCACGATGCTGGGTGGGCACCGGTCCCATACTGGCCGAAATACCATGAGAAAATTTCTTCCCCCATGGAGACTCGAACCAGCGCAAGTCCCGTAGCTCTGTGCCAAGGCTTCCTATCTTAACCGCTCGGCTACGGCGCGGGACTAAATTTTCCTAAGAACTTTATTCTCAAATACTCGTAATCTCATTTCCTCCCTTAAAGTAAGAGTCCATGTCTCACATCCATATAATATAACTGGAAAAATAACAGTTTAGTTGTATTAATTATTTGCATGGTGATTGTTTACCTGAATATAATAATTTCAATACTATATTCGAAATCTCTGTGTAGTATAATTTAATGTTTACAGTTAAATTGGTAGTCGCAAGACAGATAATATAAGAAGTTAGTTGGATTGTGCTGAGATATTGATTTAGAGCGGTTGCACGAGATGGAACTGATAAAAGTATCTCTGATATAAGTTGGAATTCCGTTCTGGTTGAGCGCACCGGAAATGACACCTCCTTGAGATGGAGTTCACGTCCTCACAGACGACACAAGCGCAGAAATTCAAGTCGTGAAATCTGCTGTTGATGGCCACACTGTTACAAATTTCATCCAACTGGGACATCAACCATCCATATTGTCATTTTTATTTCATTCTTACTTACATGATTGAATATCCCGGTCATATCGCGTTTAGATTCTTCAGTAGAATTCCCTTGAGTTGGTATTCCATTCTGCTTCAATTTTATTTTAAGAACCTTAGAGACTTTGCTCATATCGTGTATAGGATATTTTATATAGGTTAACACTGGCTGTTTATACATACTAATGTTCGCCAGTTGGTCGAAATTCGATCATAAATAACACGTCACCTAAATTATCTCATTTTATATTATATTAGACATTTGTTAGTTTTAAATTTTATTTTAACATTATATATATATATATATTTAATGTCAAATAAAATAAAATAAAAAATGTCAATAATAAAATATAAGAGAAAATGCAATCCATCAAATTAATATAAAAGCAAAATAATACTAATCTTAAGGTATCAGTTAATCCATTTCCAATATATATATATATATATGGATTAACTGATACCTTAAGATTAGTATTATTTTGCTTTGATATTCATTTGATCGATTACATTTTCTCTTATATTTTATTATTGACATTTCTTCTTGTTTCCATTTCTCTAGTAGTTGTTTATATAATGATTAATAATAATAATAATAATAATAATAATAATAATAATAATACTATTTATATTTATATACAGGTTTTCCACGTTTACACATATTTCTGTGCCTAAAGCCTGTCCCAAGCCAGGTTAGAAAAGGGTGAGGGGGAGGAGTAACAACCTCGTAAAAAAACCAGGGTTCAGTACGCTCGGCTGAAAGTAGTCTATGAGGACCCCTTATCTAGGGTATAGATACTGCTGCCTTGAAGTTCGTCATTGGTTTGATAAAGGCCGAGGAAGAAAACTTTGACCAAAAGTCATCTGGTCCTCCAGGTTGTGGGTTGATGCATCAGGCCAGCTCCCTGTTCATCATAAAAACATAACAATGCTAAAAAGCTAAGGATGATAATAATATAATAATATAAAAAGTATACGTAGCCGATATAATAAATTCTAAATGCTAAAAACTGTATTGAGTAATGTTCAAATATTGTAAGAAGCGTGAAGTATGACTTGTTTTAGTGATAACACTAGAGCTCGTTAATAGCTATTTAAAAAATCGGTTAACAAACAAAGGAGAAAAATATACTTAACAGCTTTGTTTTTACACACACACACACACACACACACACACACACACACACACACACACACACACACACACACACACACACACACACACACACATATATATATATATATATATATATATATATATGCATTTTGTATGTATGTGTATTGTGCAGGTCCACCTAGGCTAAATTTATTTCAATTATAAAGTAAAATAATAAATACCTTGGCAGGTGCCGTCGTCCTCAACTAGGTTACAATTGTTTCTAATTGAAAAGTTTTCAGAAACAGGCTTCATCTTTCAGCAGAACGGTATGTGCTACTGCCTGTCGTTATGTATTTATTTATATACAGATATTTAACGTTTACTCATCTTTCTGTGCCTTAAGTATTATTTTCATTCTCTATTCGTCTCTATCCATCCACTCCATGCCCTCCAGTCCTCTTGTTCTCATTCCAGTTCTTATTTCGTACATCCACGAGTTTCGAGGTCTTTCCTTCCTTCTGCTTCCAGGTGGACACCATTCCAATGTTTTTCTGGGTAACCTTTCTTCTAGCATTCGTCGTACATGCCCATGCCAATTTAATTGCTTATATCGCGTAAAATCTACTATTGGATATCTAATATTCATTTTTTTCATATGATAGTATTTCCGTCCGGCTGTAAATCTTTCGGTTTTTTAGCACTGTTATGTTTTTTGTGACGAACAGGGAGCTGGCCTGATTCGTCAACCCCCAACCTGGAGAACCAGGTGATTTTCTTCATCTAGCTTTTATCAAACCAATGACGAACTGCAAGGCAGCAGTATCTGTGCCCTATATAGGGAGCCCTCACAGGGTACTATCAGCCGGGCGTAATGAACCCTGGTTTTTAACGAGGTTGTTACTCCTCCCCCCACCCTTTTAAACCTGGATTGGGACAGGCTTTGCGGGTTTATCGTTATGTATACTTATATAATTTATTTTCATACATAATGCATAATATAATTGTTTATTCTTATTTTACTTTTTATAACATAATAATAATTATATATGTAATAATAAAATTTATAGTAATAAGGTTACATAATCGATACTTTTAAATTTTATTTATTTAAAGTAACTTTGATTATTAGGTTTTATAACAACTTACATTTTGAAAGTAAAGAAGTCTCTTGAGATCTTGTGCCTAAATTGTTATGAGCAGATAAATTTTGAAGATGTGACAAATAACTTGGTAAGAGTGTGTCCGGAATTTGGAATATCAGAGTAGAGAAAACGGCACAGAAATTTGGTTAAACAGCTAGGAACTTGCTAGTGGTTTGTAAGATGAAAAGTTCCAGAACTCTACGTTCACATATCTAAACTAACTCATGGCACTATCGAACACGTAAGTTCATCGCCACACGGACATGAGCTCTGTAATCATCCCTATCCTGAACTAATATTTTCCAATCATCCTTATATAATCTACTTCGTTAAATCATGGTTAATGTGGGAGAATCATATGTATTAACCATGATTTGAGAGAATTAGATTATACGGGGAATGATAGGAAACATTAGCTAATGCTATGGAGAGCTTAAGTTTGCGCGGCCATTAACCTACAGGTTCGGTAAGTTCGATAAGTTAGTAAGACTTGTGAATGTAGAGTTCTGTAACTTTTTATCTTGTACTCTGTTAACTATTTCCTAGCTGTTAACATGTGTATACACTCACAAAGGCAGCTGCGACTTATGACTGGAGACTAAATTTGGACATTATTTGGAACGATTTAAAATAGGTGTATTTGCAACAAATCCAGCCAGACTATCTCACATCTGTTATTTGAGTATCCCGAATTTGATTCCAAAAGACTTGAATTTATTAAAAAATTAGGTTATTGCCAAAATAGATTTCAACTGCCTTTGTCAAATATTTTATGTAAGAAGTGCTGCTATAAGAAGCTGTGTGACTTTATCTATCATATTTTTATGAGATTTTGAATTAGTTTTTGGTTTGTTAATTAATTAATTAATTAATTTATTTATTTATTTGTTCATATTAGATAATTATTGATATTTATAGAAATTAAGCATAGTCTAAATTAATGTAAATAATTAATTACATTGTAACTAATAGTCTATAATCATCTATTATGTATAATTTATTAGAAATCTTATTGTATGTTTAATTTAACCCTGATGAAGTGGAAGAGAAGACCTTACGGTCTTAACTCTATCAGGTAAAGTAAATAAATATATAAATAAATAAAACCTCAACATACCGAAAGGTGAAATAGGGTTCGCATTATTGGGGATTCAATAAAATAATTCCTAGCTGTTAGGCCTGCCACGTTTTTCTTTACTCTGTAGATAACGAAATGCAAATTTCTAGTTACTTAGTCACTGTATTCATGCTAGAGAGAGAAAGAGAAAGATAATATTATACAACATTTCAGGCGCGTACTATATACACTCACAAAGGCAGCTGCGACTTAACCTGCTACGTAGCCAAAAGCAAACTTTTTGTGTCTTGTGATAAATGATAGCCAGTGATACACATGCATTGTGCTAAGCGTCATAGCAATTAAATGGCCCGATACTTAATAATGTAACCTCAAAGGTGAAGAACCGTAAGGCACAGCAGGGTTCATTGCACCCTCCCGTCACGCCAGAATAATCTGCTTTAATTAGTGATTAGGGCTTCACTACATCGTCACACAATATTTTTGAGAACTCAGAGTTGTCTAACTTGTGAGCCACCCTAGCCTCTGTTAATTACAGCACTTCTTTTCTGGTAGCCTTTGAACCACCCGCGACGACGCGATAGCCAAGAAGTTGCTTTTATGAAAGGAACCCCTGCAGGGTAGACAACCAACACTGCTATACGTGCAGGACATTGCTAAATAAGGAGGGAGCTACGTAAGAAATCTCAGACACTGCTGAAAGAACTACTTTCAAAAGACTTGCTCATGTTCTGAGTACATCTTAAAAACTTGTTAAAAAGTAATTTGATTCAATTCAAAACCTCTTAAATGTGTCTATGTGTGTGTATGTATGTATGTATGTATGTATGAGCGTGTGTGTATGTGTATATATATATATATATATATATATATATATATCCATCTATAGTAATTCTGCCCGAAGGCAGGTCCTTCACTGCATAGCATTTTATGCTATGCTTGCAGCTTTACTAGGGAATTGTAGGTGTGGTAGCTTCCCGTTGCTTTCCACACCGGTGAAGGATGATGATGATGATGATGATAAGGATGATGATGATGATGAGGATGATGATTTCGGGGACCGTTTGGGCCTTAACGTTTTCCTGACATTTGTCTTACAGGTGAGGAAAACCCCGATAAAAACCTCACCCAGAAAAACTGCCCCGACCGGGGATCGAACCCGGGCCCGCTGCCTGACAAGGCAGCACGCTACCTCGAGACCACAGCGGTGGACATATATATATATATATATATATATATATGACATTAAAACAAAATAAATGCCTGAGTTGGGATTTGAACCCGAGTTTCTAAGCTCTGTACGTTTAGCGCTCTAACCATCTGGGCTACTTAGGAATCCTAACACAAACATTTATTTTTATTATATATATATATATATATATATATATATATATAGGCCTATCTTAATATATAAAAAATTCGTGTCACGTTGTTTGTCCACGATGGAATCCTAAACTACTGAACCAATTTTAATAAAATTTTGCACACTGTGTGCAGTTTGATCCAACTTGAGACCTAGGGTAGTTTATAACTAAATTTATAGTCGCATTATTTTTTTTATTGCAAATTATTTGTTTATTATTTAACAAAGAGTTATAATGATCTTTGAGTTTCATACGATTCTAACAGATGGCGGTGTTAGGTACAGCTCGGGTCCAAGCTCTGTGTGTTTGCGGGGGGTAGTGTGGAGGAGGTACACTTCTCTGCTTCGCATAGTACTAACAGCTGAGTCCAGAAAATTCCTTTCAGACACACGGATTTGGGTCCCGAGCTATAATTTAGTAAGGTAATTGGTTTATTATTTAACAAAGAGAGATCCAGATGGCTGTGCTATTTGTTGCAACCGCGAATTTCAATTGAATTACAAATATTAATTATTTAATAATTTAAGTGTGTTCAGTGTTTATTTTATTTTCAATATTATTAATTTTCGTGTGTAAGTATTGGTTTTAAGTAACCTGGCTGAAATACAGCAACTTAATTTAAATTTTTAACGTGTACCTTAGTCACAGCAACGCGTGGTCGGGACTTCTAGTATATATATATATTCTTAATTTACAGGAGAGGTGTAACAAGTATAGTGGTCACAAGATGGCAGTTGGTACGATATCCCGCTACGTCTCGTGTAAATTGAGAATATTATATATAGGGCCTATATATATGAGAAAAATAAATGTTTGTGTTAGGATTCCTGAGTAGCTCCGATGGTTAGATCACTAAACGTACCGAGTTTAGAAACTCGGGTTCAAATCCCGACTCGGGCATTTATTTTTCTTTTCATGTCTTATTTGCTTTCATTGTTAAATGTCAAAAATATAGTTATAACATATATATATATATATAGGGCTAAAATCTCCTTTTGTAGATATGTTTTTACCCCACGCCCCACGAGTCTTAGACGATTAACATACATGTACATACTTTATGATGGCAAAATAACAGCTTAATTCCGGTGCCATATCCAAGAGAGCACGAACATTTAAAAAATACACATACAGTAATTCTTTCGTACAATCGTATTGAGCAAGATAAATATATGAATACTAATAAAGCGAATAGTAAAATTCCGTTGAAATATCTCTAGCAATAAAAAAAATAATGTATAACATGAAATTAAGTACATTGTAAGTTCAGTCTCATTAGCTGATTCCATTCCATTAATGTAGTTTAACCTCACACAATATAGGTACTTTTATGTGCCACACATCACCCGGGCCTTACACTCGCACGACCGGTTCGGGAGAGGGTCTTAACTACGGATTACATCATACTTTTTTGACCATGGGGGACCTCTCTGAATGAGTGATCAGCTCAGTCTCAAGGCCTACTCCGATACCATACGACATTAAGATGAATCATATATATTCATACTGAAAATGGCGAATATGTTATTGTTGGCCAGATGATGTTCGGGGATCATTTGGGATTTAAAATTTTCTGACATTTGTCTTACAGGTGAGGAAAAATCACGAAAAAGGCTCATCAACTAGAAAACTGGTCCTGATTGGGGATCGAACCCCGGCCCGCTGCATACGAGGAAACGACGCTACCTCGAGACCACAATGGTGGACCTCCTCAACTGATAAAACTTTTAAAACGCTGTAGGCCTTTCGGGACCTGTTCCATCCTCAGCTGAACATTGTTTTACTAGCTAAACGTTTTATCAGTTGAGGAGACTCATTTTAAACGGTACTAAGTCTTATAATTTATTATTATTTTTTATATTGTGACATATACATCTACGGAATTTTACCAAGACGTTTATTAGTACTAATATCATGTTAGGTAGTAAAACAACATTCTGCGGAGGATTGACTAGTTCCGAAAGGCCTAAAATGTTTTAAAAGTTTTATCAGTTGAGGAGAGCGATCTTACAATGCACTTAATTTTATAATATACAGGGCTATTCAGAAAGAAGAAACAGACTTCAAACATTTAAGTTATTTCTTCCAAACTACAAAAATAGAAACACAATCCCAACGTTTCTGGAAAGAGAAAAGTTCAAATCTCACTATTTTATGGATTCAATATGAGCACCATTTGTTGCACGACAAATACCAAAACGATGTCTCATTTCTTGCCACACACGAATCAGTTGGTCTCAAGTTATCGAATTCACAACTTCAACAATTCAATGTCGTAGATTTTCAAGAGTGTCAGGCATAGGGAGATAAAAACACTATCTTTTACGTACTCCCACAGACAAAAATCATTTGGAGTTATGTCTGGTGGCCTGGGAGGCCACCGACGATGAAGTTGATTTTCTTCTTCTCCTCTTCCAATCCAACATCCTATTGTGTCGCCATTTTGATACAAACAATAAAAATAACAAACAAGCGCCGATGCGACCGTGATCGAAACTTCAAACTTTTCTCTTTCCAGGAACGTTGGAATTGTGTTTCTGTTTTTTTGTATTTTGGAAGATATAAATGTTTGAAGTCTGTTCCTTCTTACTAAATAGCCCTGTATTATACTTTTTGTATTGATAATATGATATCGGTGAGTATGAAGACCAAATATAGTTACACTTAATTACATTAATCAGATACAATTCATTAGTTAGTTACTTGATTAAAAGAGTATAAAAATAACCAAATATCAGATAATCAAATAACTAAAATAGCGTTTGGTCAGTAGTATTCGGGAAATTCCAACCTAAATCCTAGTTCCGAATAACCTTGGCGATTTCGTTATCAAAGTGTCAAGAAAAATTCTGAGTTGGAAATTCGTTTCATAATTAATATTTTCGCTAAAAATCACATAATTTTAATTTACGGAGTATACGTGAATGAAGACGAAAATATACACCGTGTCCCATTCAAACCTCCCACATTTTAATTAATCATAGCTCTCAAAGTATTCGCAATTATGAAATGTGATTGGTATTAAAAGAAAGAGAAATTAAAAAAACATTTGTTTTCATTGTTGCAATTAATTCATCTGTCGCATGTTGGACAATAATGACATAAAACAAAATGGTGACTCCTCAGCAATGAGCACAAACTGTTTTCTGGTATGCAGAAACCAAGTCAATAATTACAGTGCAAAGAAATTATCGGAGAGAATATGGAGGAAATTCACCTGATGGGAAGACAATTAAGGCATGGCTTGAGAAATTTCTGGCGACTGGAAGCGTTAAAAAAGAATCAGGAGGTGCTCGTACACGTGTTTCTGAAGAAAAGATTGAAGAAATTAGAGCAGGATTTCAGAGAAGTCCACAGAAATCAATTTCCCAAACTTCCCGGCAGTTCAATGTGCCCAGATCAACTGTGCATCGCGTTCTTCATAAGCGGCTTCTTTTGTACCCCTACGAGGTGCAAATTGTTCAACAAATAAAGCCAGATGACAGGCCACAACGACAGGCATTCGCTATTGAAATGCTGGATCGTATTGACAAGGACCCTCAATTTCTCGGAAACGTCTTGTTTTCTGACGAGGCAACGTTCCGTGTATCAAGGTCTGTTAATCGGCACAATGTAAGGATCTGGGGTACGCAAAATTCACACGTCTACCGTGAACACGTCCGGGATAGCCCAAAAGTAAACGTTTGGTTTGGCCTGATGAACAGGATTATAGGCCCTTTTTTATTCCATGAGAAGGTCAATAACTGGCCCGGTATACCAAGACATGTTGGAACAGTTCTTGTACCCCCAAGCAGCTGATCTGCAACCCCAAGTAATCTTTCACCAAGATGGAGCCCCACCACACTGGAGCTTGATGTTAGGAATTCACTCAAAGAATTCTTCCCAGATAGGTGGATTGGACGCAGCGGACCAATTTGCTGGTCCCCACGTTCGCTAGACATCATTCCACAGGACTTCTTCCTCTGGGGATGCGTAAAGGACCGTGTGTTTGCGACTCCAGTACAAGATATTCATGATTTACGAACCCATATCCTTAACACAATTGCAACAGTACTAATGGACATGTTGAACAGAACATGGCACGAAATCGAATACAGACTTGATATTGTTAGTGCTACTAATGGTGCACCTATAGAGGTGTTTTAGTGGGTGGCAATATGTAGAGGTTGACAAATTTTTGAGTTTTTGTTTTGTTTAATATCGGCCTCATTTCATAATTCCGCATACTTTGTTAGTTATGATTAAATAAAATGTGGGAGGTTTGAATGGGACACTCTGTATATATGTAAGTACAACCTACTGTATATAATAAATTACCCTAGACGTGATCCAACAAAGATTGTCATGCATCTCAACAAATTGAATATAAAACAATAAAAGTCAAAAGAGATTACAGCAAAATAAAACATGAGAATAATATTAGAAAACAAACTCTATAATACTCTAACGGCACTTAAAGTTGACATGAAATTAGTAATAGTGGAATTTATTGGTACTTTAAAAAATACATTTCATTCAATACATTCATAACAATGAGCATAAACCTATCTGGTCTTTCGAGCTTGGACATTAAATTAATATATGTAATTTTCGAAACAATTACACA
Organism: Diploptera punctata; assembly: GCA_030220185.1. Classification (NCBI taxonomy): domain Eukaryota; kingdom Metazoa; phylum Arthropoda; class Insecta; order Blattodea; family Blaberidae; genus Diploptera; species Diploptera punctata. Next base: position 2,524,264 of record JASPKZ010000043.1, read on the forward strand.
CCAATTTTTAAAATGAATACTACTGGGAAATTAGATGTTTGGAAATTATCTATGGATTACTTGCAAAGTATTAAAAAAGCTTTAATTATACCAGCTATATTAATTTATTAACTAACTAATAAATTATATCAGAAAACACCTCACTCGCACTAGCGATTCCGTAGGTTCATGGTGGCGCGGACATAAACTCTCTTCACACCCCTATCCTGAGTTATGTCTTTTGTTCCAACATTAGTGTATTAAGTATTACAATTTTTAATAAGGTCTTATAGAATGGAGAAGACTACATAACAATGAACTACATGGTCTTTATAGGAAGCCAGATATAATAAGAAAATATGTCTCGTAGACTGCGATGGGCAGGACATGCTGCGCGTATGGGGAATGAAAGACGTGCATGGAAGCTTCTTGTAGGAAAGCTGGAGGGAAAACGCCCGGTTGGTAAACCAAGAATGAGGTGGGAGAACAACATTAACTATGATTTGAGGGAAGCAGATTATACAGGGAATTATTGGAAAGCATTAGCTCAGGATAGGGATGTATGGGGAGCTTATGTCTGCGCGGCCATGAACCTACCGGTTCGATAGTGCCAGTGAGTAAGTAAGTAAGTAATCATTTATTGACGAAACTGGTTTTCTTGAAACGGTTATTTTTCATCAAAGTTTCAGGAAAATTTCAGAGGAGACTTCAATTCCTCGAATTTTTATATGTATTTAGTTGCTAGTTTATGCTGATGATTAAGTCCTATTGGGAGATAGCGAGGAAATACTAAGGGCGAACACGCACAGACGTGTACTATTGATTAACATTAACAAATTAGGACTGGAAGTAAATATCAATAAAACTAAATATATGGTCACACATAGAAATACATTATATAAAGAAAATGGACAGCTATTGACAAATTAGGGACATTTTGAAGAAATGGCTGAATTCAAATACCTTCTTCTTCACTTCACGGGCTAGGCAAAATGTCTGTTCCGCCTCACAGTTGTTCTGTCCATCTTTTCACTGGCCTTCCTACATTTCTTGAACCTCTTGGCTTTTAGTTAAATGCTGCTTTTGGTAATCTCGTTACGTTCATTCTTTCTACATGTCTAAACAATCTTTATTCAAATACCTAGGAACAATAATCACAAATAGGAATGAGATGCACAAAGAAATTAAACATAGGCTCATTTCTGAAAATGCATGCTATTATGCATTACAAGGGCTTTTGTAGTTCCAACTCCTTTAAAAAATAACATTGAGCTGAAAATATATAAAACTGTTATTCTATCAGTTACATTACAATAGATGCCAAACATGGACTCTTACATTAAGGGTGGAAAAGAGATTACGAGTATTTGAGAATAAAATTCTTAGGAAAATGTTTGGACCAAAGAGAGATGAACAGACAGATTAATGGAGAGGACTATATGACAGTTAACTACATGGTCATTATAGGAAGCCAAATATAATAAGAAAGTTAAGTAACGTAGACTGCGGTGGGCAGGACATGTGGCACAAACGGGGAAAGAAAGATGTGCAGGGAAGCCTCTTGTAGGAAAACCAGAGCGAAAACACCCAGTTGGCAGATAAAGAATGAGACGAGAGAATAACATTAACCATGATTTGAGGAAAAGTAGATTATACAGGTTATCATTTGAAAACTTTGGCTCAGGATAGGGATGTTTGGAGAGCTTATGTCCGCGCGGCCATGAACTTACGGTTTCAATAGTGCCAGTGAGTTAATTATTTAGATCTTTTGGGAAATGTGTAGTGAAACAAGGATTGGAAGACTGTACACTGAGGCAGATAGACAAGTGGACGGGAGTTGTGGCAGACAGAAGGACGGTTCTCCAGTTGTATTGTGGGGTCAAGTGGGGAAACAATCTGGAACGAGGGTTGATGTGGGTGAAAAGTAGCAGAGACATTGGGAAGGGAAGATGAACCAAGACAAAGGACGGGGGAGATGGAACATCTAGATGTTGTAGCGCAAACTGCACAAACCGCAATAATACAGAAATTCCAACACATTCCTAGGACGGCTCTAACCACTTCACACAAACTGGTTAGTCGATAAGGAATGCAAATGTTTTGATACTTCATTATTTATCAGTCTCTATTTTTCATTAACGTCTTCATTTTCCTTTTCATGCTCTTACTGTTCTCCAAATTAGTTCATTATATTTCGCCTCTATTTTGTTGAATCTGTGTTCCAAAATTAACTCCTTAAATATTCCAGCAGCAAGTTGGCTCAAGCCGTAATATTTGAGACTCACATTCAGGAGGCGTCGAGTTCAAACTCAGGTGCCGACCAAGGTGACTGAAGTTTTTTTCCAGGTTTCCCTTGGCCATGAAGATTGGAATTTGATTAGTAGGACCCGTTTCATCATATCCACCAATTCATAGAATAATTTAAAAATACATATACGGGTTGTGACCTTAGATGTTAAAGCATTTATTAAGAAATATTTAATTGGCAATGTATTCAATAATGATTTGAGAATAAAGCATATCCATATCTGAAGCATTTTATCACATTGCACATTATCCATTTCCTCGTCTCTTTCTTACCAAAGTTCTCATAAAATTATGTCATTGCCTCTCGTTGGATTCTTATGATTAGGCCTATAACCCAGCCAATTTTATGGGAACGAATTTTTCTTCTGTTGTTGCATACTACTTCCACAGAAAATAGTGGACTTTTTTTCAGTATACGCTGCATAACATTTGATCATATCTAAATAAATTTTTATTTATTTAGAAAGATTGGTCTAAAAAATTAACAATTATTTATAATACATAACATTAAACTGCAACTAATTATATTTTTATAATATCTATTTTAATTTAGGGATCATGTAAAAGTAGCAAGAAAGGATTTTTTTAAACAAAGATATGCATGGGTTCAACTGCAAGTTTTATATGGAAACGAAAGTCTCTTGTTTAGATGGAGTATTTATCATAATGAAGTGTTTAGGAAGTTTTTGAACTAAAGAGAGTCGAACAGACAAGTGAATGGAGAAAATTGAATAACAGTGAGCTACGTGATCCTTAGGGGAATCAGACGTAATAAAAACAGTTAAGTCTCATAGATTACAATGGGCACGACATAGGGTACGAATGGAGAATATAAGAGAGTATAGAAACCTCTTGTAGGAAAACCAGAAGAAAAACGCCCAGTAGGTAAGCCATGAATGAGGCGGGAGAATAATGATTTGAAAGAGGTAAATTATCCGGAGAATGATTTGGAAAACATAGCCCAAGATAGGAATGTATAGAGAGCTTATGTCCAATGAACCTCGGGTAATACCAGTCAGTGTGTTAGTTAATTACTTATTTAAAATCACTATCTATTTATGGTTAAGAATTAATGTGTACTGCAGCCACTGATTCTCCGGCTGTGATGTCTTGACGACAATGTTGCCGAAATGGATATTCAGTGGGAGTGGCCGCTTTATATATGCGGTTAGCAGACATACAGCTGACAACATCTCAGCAATTTCTAACCTTATTAGCGAGCTATAGTTGCGTCAAAAGCAGTGATTAGTTGTAGCAGATATCTACTCTCACACAACCATTTCCTTATTGGCAGTAGAGGGCGAATTCCCCCTTTACCCCTCGTATAACCTACATTTCAGAGCGGGAGATATGACGGCTGGGGTATAGGTACAAAGCATTCCTTCCGTGGTATCTTTACCTTGTTGGTGTAGTGGTTTTTTTTTGCTTAAATGACTCCGAGAGCTATGCCGACGGTAGAGTTGCTGCCGAAAGGATTACCCATGCCGAATAGGTCAAAGCGATAAACCAGAAGAAAAAAGTATCTTGGTCCAAGGAGTGACGATCTTTCCCTCTATCTATCTTCGGGTTTTTACAGCTGCTGCCGTCTTCCCGTGCCAAACCTCCAAAGCCTACGATCTTGGGCATCTTCGATGCTTAGCCCTCTAGCTTGCATTACTATCTTCATGTTTTCCTTTCATATTTTTCATATTAACTTTGGTCTCCCTCTTTTCTTCTTTCTGTTCGGATTCCATTCATACAGTTGATTCGGCCATCGCTCATCTTCCATTCTTAAAGCGACAATCTTTCACCTTAAAAAATACAACCGTCAAGAAACGCGGACATGGGTTCCACTGGGGTAAAATTTTCAGGAGGTAACTTTGGACCAAAAGAGGAATGAGCATACATGCTTATGGAGAATACTAACAGCGAACTATATTGTCTTTATAGGAAACCAGATATAAGAACAGTTAAGTCTCGTAGACTGCGATAGACAGGACGTATGACATGAATGGGGAATGAAAGAGGGGCATGGAAGTTTGTAGGAAAACTAGAGGAAAAACACCAGTTGGTTGAACAAGAATGAGGTGGAAGAATAACATTAACCATGATTTGAAGGAAATAGATTGTACAGGGAATCATTGGAAAACATTAGCTCAGGATAGGAATGTATAGAGAGCTTATGTCCGTGATGCTATGAACCTATTCATTCAACTGAAAATTTTAACCTCTCAATATTTTTGTTTTTTTAATTTGTGGTAGTTTTATTTTGACATCGAGAGATAATATTTTTTTATTCTCATGAACCTGTTTGAAATATAAAACTCATAACGATCAATAAGTCTCAGTTAATTCTCACGATTTCAAAATAGCATCACAAAATGTGTCTTTAGATCAGTTTAAGAGAAAGTCATAGCAGAAGGGCAAGAAATAAAGATAAAATAAAATTATACACACTTTATAAGAAACATGAAGAGCCTTGTGTACTATATCATGTTGTGATATGTGGAGGGGGATATAGTTTTGTTCTAGTCTATAATTTGCTGGTTAGCCGACGCAGTCATGTCCCATACTCTATCCAGATTCATCCTCACCACAAATGTAACATGCAATGAGTACATCTGTAACATTCTATAAGGAGGCGTTACTCAAAAACACGTTGCGAATGTTAATTTCAAGTCATAAAAGTGTGATAAATAACGAGAGTGAGCTAGAGGGCAGAGTGCAGTGGCATCGTTATGACTTAAATTCAGCCACATGATTGTACTAGTAAAATTAGCCTATTAGAATATACCAGTATTGCAGTTAATAACACATTTAGGCTATAAACCTGTCTATAGCCGATCATCGCCACCTGGGAAATAAGTGCTCCTTTGTGGGAGGTACTTATGCAACCTAACATAATTACGTTTATTTCCCTACGTATATAAGCGAGTGACAAGAGTTAGCTCATCACCTAAATGACGCATCTAATAGGCAGCTAAGGTATTATGTGGATGGGAAAGGCCGATTGAAGTTCGTTCAGAGACTCCAATTTAGACCTGATGTTCTTGTACGAGCTTTAAGCTTTAGACTCGGAACTCGTGGCTAACTTCTACCCGGAGGTATTGCCCATTGGATTATTATTATTGTTATTATTATTATTATTATTATTATTATTATTAGTATTATTATTGTTATTATTATTATCTTTATAGGAAACCAAATATTATAAGAAGAGTTAAGTCTCGTAAACTGCGCTGGGCTGAACATGTGGCACGAATGGAGAATGAAAGAGGGCATGGGGGCTTCTTGTAGGAAAATTAAAGGGAAAACGCCAGTTAGTATAGGCCTACTAAGTATGAACTGAGAAAATAACAATAATCAAGATTTGAGGGAATTTGATTATACAGGGGATTATTGAAAAACATTACTTTGGATAGGGATGTATGGACAGCTTATGTTCGCATGGGCGTAAACCTCCTTGTTCGATAGTGCCAATGAGTTTATTATTATTATTTGTTTTATTATTAATAATAATATTATTATTATTATTATTATTATTATTTTGTATTGTAAGCCTATGTTTTTCCTTTACAGAGATTTAGGCGCTCTCCCCCTACAGGGAAGAATTTGAACCATACTAATTTAGTTACACTTGTTTTCGTATAGATGTCATTTTTGAGTGGTACGTGGTCAGCGTTCCACCTCATACTGACATCTAGGAAACCAAGGTAGTACTAGGACGGGAAAATTAGGTAAATTTTGCTTAGAGGCCTCTTCATTAAGGCTTAAGGATTTTTTACGAGCCTGAAAATCTTCAGACTCGGGACCACGGCTTAAAGTCCCTCCCGGAGGACTTGCTCCTTGGATTTTTCCGTCCTAAAAAATCCATCGACCCCGGCCGGGTTTGAACCCGCGTCCCTTGGGACCAGATGCAAGGAGCATAACCACTAGTCCACCGCGGCCGACATTATTATTATTATTATTATTATTATTATTATTATTATTATTATTTAAATAGCTCATATTGATAATTTTGTTAGGTTTATTTCTTCCAGCTCTTATTCTGCTCCTCTTCTACATCCTGGCTTAATCTCTCACCTTCTAGGTATGTTTATGTTCTTCATGGCACCCTGACCTTATCATGTCACGATCTGTCGTAAGAGGCATTTTAAACATTGAATCACACATACTTTTTTGACCACACAAGACATGGAGGGCCTTTCCTACTAAGTGATCAATCAAGGACCTCCTCCGAGACATCAGGATATTCGAGATGAGACACACTTTCACTCACACTTTTGTACTAAACATGGCGAATGTTATAATGATGATTATATGGCCAGATAATGCTCAATGACAGTTTAGGCCTTAAAGTTTCCTGATATTTGTCTTACAGTTGTGGAAAAAAAAAAAAATCCAGGAAATTTGTACCGATCGGGATCGAACGCGTGCCCGCAGCATGAGCTTAAGAGGTATCGTCGCTATCCCAAGACCACATCGGTTGACCTTCGAACTCTCAATATAATTTCAGTTTTATAAGTAGATCCTATTTATTTCAGTTGACCTATGAGACAAGCAAGTAATATGTTAAAACATTTAATAGAATGATGATTTACATATTAAAGTCAAAAGTGATCAAAATATATATGAAAATAATTATTCAAATGGTATCTCTCTCTCGTTTTAAACGTAACAAGAATTAATTTGTAATTTCACCTTCCAATTAGAAACGGGTACTTCACTAATGAATTACACCCCCATATATTCCAGAGTCATGTTGCTTTCATTCTTTTAGTAAGCTCTTGATTGGACAGGTTAATTAAGCAAGTTTGATACCCTTAACAAAGCCGGTTTCTCATTAACTCTAGTTGTCCATAAATTGTCGTGCTATCAAGTCTATAAAACATGATATTTTCGTATCGTCATCACCATAAGTTTACACGCGTGCATTTGCAAATTATTAACTTTAACTCATTCATAACCATTAATATGATGAGTGGAATCGAACCCGATACTATTAATATGCCTCTGGTAATCGTAAACCTGTCAATGTATACGTGAAAATAATAAATATTAATATGTTGTTCAATATCAAATACCCTGTATTGAATGCTTGGTGCAAAAATGAATGAACAACCTTTCTTACCCAAATTTAATAATAATAATAATAATAAATAATAATAATAATAATAATAATTAATAATAATAATAATAATAATAATAATAATAATAATAATAACAATAACAATAATAATAATACAACAATAATAATAATAACAACAATAATAATAATAACAACAATAATAATAATAACAACAATAATAATAATAACAACAATAATAATAACAACAATAATAATAATAACAATAATAATAACAATAATAATAACAATAATAATAATAATAATAATAGCTTTATTTTATCTGGCAGAATTAATGTCCTAAGATCTTATTTACCACGTAACCAGATTGGAAAATGATACAGCAATTATGATGTTGAGTGATTCCGGGTTCTGTGGCCGTGGTCCATAGTTGGTGTTGATACCAGACGTTTCGCCCTCAACTGCGGAGGGCATCTTCAGTGGCGAGTGCTTCTAGGCGTGTTTCCTGGTCGGAAGCTCTACTTAGAGTGAACGCTGCGGGTGTTGTATTGATACTAGTGGTGGGAGCAGGGTGAGCGGGCGTGGCTCTTGCTGATTGGCTAATGGTCGTCTCCTTGTTGTCCCTAGTGTTGATGCATTTATTTTCTAGTGTACGGTACCAGGCCTTAGACAGTTTAATACCTTCCTCTTTTCTGTTAATATTTTCCTTATGCTTGTGTATTTCTATAGCCTCTCGATATAATCTAGGGAAATAATAGGAAGTTGTGGCTAAAACTTGTGTATCATCGAATAGAATCTGGTGTCCATTCATAATGGCATGTTCTGCTACAGCCGATTTATCCATTTCTCCTTGTCTGCAGTTTCTTTTGTGTTCTGATAAACGGGTGGCTATACTTCTTTTTGTGGTCCCTATGTATGGTTTACCACACGAACAAGGAAGTCGATATACGCCGCAAGTGGAGAGAGGTGGCCGAGGATCCTTAGCTCAGCGAAGGCAGTCTTCTATTTTTCTTGTAGGTCTGTAAACTGTTTTTATGTTGTATTTTCGTAGGAGTTTTCCGATACGATCTGTGACTCTTTGTACATATGGTAAGTAGGCTATGCTGGTTGAGGGTGTGTTATCCATTCTGACGTGCTGTCTTCGTGGATGTATGGTTTGTCTTATTTCCTTGGATGTGTAGCCATTTTTCTGGAAACAATTGAACAGATGGTGTTGTTCTTGTTTAAGGTGTTGTGGTTGGCATAACTTAGTCGCTCTGTCGAACAGTGTCTTAATGACACCTCGCTTTTGTCTTGGATGGTGGTTAGAGTCTTTGTGCAGATATCGGTCTGTGTGTGTAGGTTTTCTGTAAACTGTATGTTGAATTTCCCCATTGCCAGTCCTTATTATTTGAACATCCAGGAAAGGAAGTCTTCCATTATCTCTCTTTTTCCATAGTGAACTGTATTTTGTTGTGTCTGCTGTTAAGGTGTTGAAGGAAACGTTCCAATTCTTCACTGCCATGTCTCCATACTACGAATGTGTCATCAACATAGCGAAACCAATGTTCTGGAGACTTGGGAGCTGTTTTTTAGTGCTTCTGTTTCGAATTTCTCCATGAAAAAATTCGCTACTACTGGGCTTAGAGGACTGCCCATGGCTACTCCGTCGGTCTGTTCATAGTAGCTGTTGTTCCATTGGAAGTAAGTAGTAGTTAGTACATGCCTGAATAAATTGGATATTTCTTCTGTGAAAATCTGTCTAATGTAGTCCATGGTTTCATTTACTGGCACCATGGTGAAAAGGGAAACCACATCGAAGCTAACCAGTATATCTTGAGATGTTACGTTTATATTCCGTAGTCTCTCAATGAAATGTGTCGAGTCTCTGATGTAGCTGTCCGTTTTTCCAAGGAGTGGTTTCAGAAAGTCTTGGTAAGATGCTTTGCCAGTAAGTAGGTCGGAGAACCGATGGCACTGACAATTGGCCGGAGTGGAATGTTGTTCTTGTGTATTTTGGAAGACCATAGAGTCTTGGAGGTTGAGCTTCGGATACGCGTAATTTCTTCTTAATTCCTTCTGGCAAGGACGATTGCTTGATAAGATTGTTGGTTTTCGAAGAATACCGGATGTAGGGTCTCGCTTGATAGGTTTGTATATATCTGGTGTCAGAATCTCTATTATTTTCTCTTTGTATTCATGTGTATTCATAACAACTGTAGAGTTTCCTTTATCGGCTGGTAAAATAGTGATATTATTATCATTATTTAAAGTTTTTAGCGCTAGTCTCTCCTTCTTAGTTAAATTGCTTTTCGGTGGTTGGGCGCGACGGAGTATTCTTGCAGCTTCATAACGAATTTCATCAGTTGTTTGCAAGGGGAGATTCTTGATGCTTGCCTCGATGTTAGAGATAATGTCCTCTACAGGTATTGATGTGGGTGTGATAGCGTAGTTGCCTCCTTTTGATAGTACAGATGTTTCTTCAGTTGAGAGCGTGCGTGATGACAGGTTGTTACGGTATGTTGTAGACCGACTGATTGCTGTAAGGGTCGCGATTGCATTTTTAGAAAGTCAAATTTCTTCATCTGCGTTCTAGTAGACTTTACCATGGTTGCTTCACTTGAGTTGTATGTAATGCTGTCGATCTTGTTCCAATCTTGGTAAGGAATGCTGTTACTGATTGTTATGTGAAGTGTAAAGAGTTTTGCGTCGTTGGTTGCTAACTCCTTCCGTGTTTGTTGGATCCGTTCTCTGAGTAGAGCACGTTCAGTACGGTCGTATATGCGATGGGCTTTTTTAGATCTAAAAGTCCTCCGTTGTTGCAGGAATTTGGGTATATATCCAGCGTCTCTGCACCGTAGTAAAAAAGTATAAGATGATAGTAATTGGGATTTCTTCTTCCGGAGTGTCTCCAGGTGTCGAATACGTAAATAACTTTCCTCCCCGTAGAGGCGTTTAATAGTTGAATGCAGGCTTTCACGGCCGGTAATCATGATGTTGAGTGATTCCGGGTTCTGTGGCCGTGGTCCATAGTTGGTGTTGATACCAGACGTTTCGCCCTCAACTGCGGAGGGCATCTTCAGTGGCGAGTGCTTCTAGGCGTGTTTCCTGGTCGGAAGCTCTACTTAGAGTGAACGCTGCGGGTGTTGTATTGATACTAGTGGTGGGAGCAGGGTGAGCGGGCGTGGCTCTTGCTGATTGGATAATGGTCGTCTCCTTGTTGTCCCTAGTGTTGATGCATTTATTTCTAGTGTACGGTACCAGGCCTTAGACAGTTTAATACCTTCCTCTTTTCTGTTAATATTTCCTTATGCTTGTGTATTTCTATAGCCTCTCGATATAATCTAGGGAAATAATAGGAAGTTGTGGCTAAAACTTGTGTATCATCGAATAGAATCTGGTGTCCATTCATAATGGCATGTTCTGCTACAGCCGATTTATCCATTTCTCCTTGTCTGCAGTTTCTTTTGTGTTCTGATAAACGGGTGGCTATACTTCTTTTTGTGGTCCCTATGTATGGTTTACCACACGAACAAGGAAGTCGATATACGCCGCAAGTGGAGAGAGGTGGCCGAGGATCCTTAGCTCAGCGAAGGCAGTCTTCTATTTTTCTTGTAGGTCTGTAAACTGTTTTTATGTTGTATTTTCGTAGGAGTTTTCCGATACGATCTGTGACTCTTTGTACATATGGTAAGTAGGCTATGCTGGTTGAGGGTGTGTTATCCATTCTGACGTGCTGTCTTCGTGGATGTATGGTTTGTCTTATTTCCTTGGATGTGTAGCCATTTTTCTGGAAACAATGAACAGATGGTGTTGTTCTTGTTTAAGGTGTTGTGGTGGGCATAACTTAGTCGCTCTGTCGAACAGTGTCTTAATGACACCTCGCTTTTGTCTTGGATGGTGGTTAGAGTCTTTGTGCAGATATCGGTCTGTGTGTGTAGGTTTTCTGTAAACTGTATGTTGAATTTCCCCATTGCCAGTCCTTATTATTTGAACATCCAGGAAAGGAAGTCTTCCATTATCTTCTTTTTCCATAGTGAACTGTATTTTGTTGTGTCTGCTGTTAAGGTGTTGAAGAAACGTTCCAATTCTTCACTGCCATGTCTCCATACTACGAATGTGTCATCAACATAGCGAAACCAATGTTCTGGAGACTTGGGAGCTGTTTTTAGTGCTTCTGTTTCGAATTTCTCCATGAAAAAATTCGCTACTACTGGGCTTAGAGGACTGCCCATGGCTACTCCGTCGGTCTGTTCATAGTAGCTGTTGTTCCATTGGAAGTAAGTAGTAGTTAGTACATGCCTGAATAAATTGGATATTTCTTCTGTGAAAATCTGTCTAATGTAGTCCATGGTCTCATTTACTGGCACCATGGTGAAAAGGGAAACCACATCGAAGCTAACCAGTATATCTTGAGATGTTACGTTTATATTCCGTAGTCTCTCAATGAAATGTGTCGAGTCTCTGATGTAGCTGTCCGTTTTTCCAAGGAGTGGTTTCAGAAGTCCTGTAAGATGCTTTGCCAGTAAGTAGGTCGGAGAACCGATGGCAACTGACAATTGGCCGGAGTGGAATGTTGTTCTTGTGTATTTTTGGAAGACCATAGAGTCTTGGAGGTTGAGCTTCGGATACGCGTAATTTCTTCTTAATTCCTTCTGGCAAGGACGATTGCTTGATAAGATTGTTGGTTTTTCGAAGAATACCGGATGTAGGGTCTCGCTTGATAGGTTTGTATATATCTGGTGTCAGAATCTCTATTATTTTCTCTTTGTATTCATGTGTATTCATAACAACTGTAGAGTTTCCTTTATCGGCTGGTAAAATAGTGATATTATTATCATTATTTAAAGTTTTTAGCGCTAGTCTCTCCTTCTTAGTTAAATTGCTTTTCGGTGGTTGGGCGCGACGGAGTATTCTTGCAGCTTCATAACGAATTTCATCAGTTGTTTGCAAGGGGAGATTCTTGATGCTTGCCTCGATGTTAGAGATAATGTCCTCTACAGGTATTGATGTGGGTGTGATAGCGTAGTTGCCTCCTTTTGATAGTACAGATGTTTCTTCAGTTGAGAGCGTGCGTGATGACAGGTTTGTTACGGTATGTTGTAGACCGACTGATTGCTGTAAGGGTCGCGATTGCATTTTTAGAAAGTCAAATTTCTTCATCTGCGTTCTAGTAGACTTTACCATGGTTGCTTCACTTGAGTTGTATGTAATGCTGTCGATCTTGTTCCCGGAATCACTCAACATCATGATTACCGGCCGTGAAAGCCTGCATTCAACTATTAAACGCCTCTACGGGGAGGAAAGTTATTTACGTATTCGACACCTGGAGACACTCCGGAAGAAGAAATCCCAATTACTATCATCTTATACTTTTTTACTACGGTGCAGAGACGCTGGATATATACCCAAATTCCTGCAACAACGGAGGACTTTTAGATCTAAAAAAGCCCATCGCATATACGACCGTACTGAACGTGCTCTACTCAGAGAACGGATCCAACAAACACGGAAGGAGTTAGCAACCAACGACGCAAAACTCTTTACACTTCACATAACAATCAGTAACAGCATTCCTTACCAAGATTGGAACAAGATCGACAGCATTACATACAACTCAAGTGAAGCAACCATGGTAAAGTCTACTAGAACGCAGATGAAGAAATTTGACTTTCTAAAAATGCAATCGCGACCCTTACAGCAATCAGTCGGTCTACAACATACCGTAACAAACCTGTCATCACGCACGCTCTCAACTGAAGAAAACATCTGTACTATCAAAAGGAGGCAACTACGCTATCACACCCACATCAATACCTGTAGAGGACATTATCTCTAACATCGAGGCAAGCATCAAGAATCTCCCCTTGCAAACAACTGATGAAATTCGTTATGAAGCTGCAAGAATACTCCGTCGCGCCCAACCCACCGAAAAGCAATTTAACTAAGAAGGAGAGGACTAGCGCTAAAAACTTTAAATAATGATAATAATATCACTATTTTACCAGCCGATAAAGGAAACTCTACAGTTGTTATGAATACACATGAATACAAAGAGAAAATAATAGAGATTCTGACACCAGATATATACAAACCTATCAAGCGAGACCCTACATCCGGTATTCTTCGAAAAACCAACAATCTTATCAAGCAATCGTCCTTGCCAGAAGGAATTAAGAAGAAATTACGCGTATCCGAAGCTCAACCTCCAAGACTCTATGGTCTTCCAAAAATACACAAGAAACAACATTCCACTCCGGCCAATTGTCAGTGCCATCGGTTCTCCGACCTACTTACTGGCAAAGCATCTTACAGGACTTCTGAAACCACTCCTTGGAAAAACGGACAGCTACATCAGAGACTCGACACATTTCATTGAGAGACTACGGAATATAAACGTAACATCTCAAGATATACTGGTTAGCTTCGATGTGGTTTCCCTTTTCACCATGGTGCCAGTAAATGAGACCATGGACTACATTAGACAGATTTTCACAGAAGAAATATCCAATTTATTCAGGCATGTACTAACTACTACTTACTTCCAATGGAACAACAGCTACTATGAACAGACCGACGGAGTAGCCATGGGCAGTCCTCTAAGCCCAGTAGTAGCGAATTTTTTCATGGAGAAATTCGAAACAGAAGCACTAAAAACAGCTCCCAAGTCTCCAGAACATTGGTTTCGCTATGTTGATGACACATTCGTAGTATGGAGACATGGCAGTGAAGAATTGGAACGTTTCCTTCAACACCTTAACAGCAGACACACACACAAAATACAGTTCACTATGGAAAAAGAAGATAATGGAAGACTTCCTTTCCTGGATGTTCAAATAATAAGGACTGGCAATGGGGAAATTCAACATACAGTTTACAGAAAACTCCACACACACAGACCGATATCTGCACAAAGACTCTAACCACCATCCAAGACAAAAAGCGAGGTGTCATTAAGACACTGTTCGACAGAGCGACTAAGTTATGCCAACCACAACACCTTAAACAAGAACAACACCATCTGTTCAATTGTTTCCAGAAAAATGGCTACACATCCAAGGAAATAAGACAAACCATACATCCACGAAGACAGCACGTCAGAATGGATAAACACACCCTCAACCAGCATAGCCTACTTACCATATGTACAAAGAGTCACAGATCGTATCGGAAAACTCCTACGAAAATACAACATAAAAACAGTTTACAGACCTACAAGAAAAATAGAAGACTGCCTTCGCTCAGCTAAGGATCCTCGGCCACCTCTCTCCACTTGCGGCGTATATCGACTTCCTTGTTTGTGTGGTAAACCATACATAGGGACCACAAAAAGAAGTATAGCCACCCGTTTATCAGAACACAAAAGAAACTGCAGACAAGGAGAAATGGATAAATCGGCTGTAGCAGAACATGCCATTATGAATGGACACCAGATTCTATTCGATGATACACAAGTTTTAGCCACAACTTCCTATTATTTCCCTAGATTATATCGAGAGGCTATAGAAATACACAAGCATAAGGAAAATATTAACAGAAAAGAGGAAGGTATTAAACTGTCTAAGGCCTGGTACCGTACACTAGAAAATAAAATGCATCAACACTAGGGACAACAAGGAGACGACCATTAGCCAATCAGCAAGAGCCACGCCCGCTCACCCTGCTCCCACCACTAGTATCAATACAACACCCGCAGCGTTCACTCTAAGTAGAGCTTCCGACAAGGAAACACGCATAGAAGCACTCGCCACTGAAGATGCCCTCCGCAGTTGAGGGCGAAACGTCTGGTATCAACACCAACTATGGACCACGGCCACAGAACCCGGAATCACTCAACATCATGATTACCGGCCGTGAAAGCCTGCATTCAACTATTAAACGCCTCTACGGGGAGGAAAGTTATTTACGTATTCGACACCTGGAGACACTCCGGAAGAAGAAATCCCAATTACTATCATCTTATACTTTTTTACTACGGTGCAGAGACGCTGGATATATACCCAAATTCCTGCAACAACGGAGGACTTTTAGATCTAAAAAAGCCCATCGCATATACGACCGTACTGAACGTGCTCTACTCAGAGAACGGATCAAACAAACACGGAAGGAGTTAGCAACCAACGACGCAAAACTCTTTACACTTCACATAACAATCAGTAACAGCATTCCTTACCAAGATTGGAACAAGATCGACAGCATTACATACAACTCAAGTGAAGCAACCATGGTAAAGTCTACTAGAACGCAGATGAAGAAATTTGACTTTCTAAAAATGCAATCGCGACCCTTACAGCAATCAGTCGGTCTACAACATACCGTAACAAACCTGTCATCACGCACGCTCTCAACTGAAGAAACATCTGTACTATCAAAAGGAGGCAACTACGCTATCACACCCACATCAATACCTGTAGAGGACATTATCTCTAACATCGAGGCAAGCATCAAGAATCTCCCCTTGCAAACAACTGATGAAATTCGTTATGAAGCTGCAAGAATACTCCGTCGCGCCCAACCACCGAAAAGCAATTTAACTAAGAAGGAGAGACTAGCGCTAAAAACTTTAAATAATGATAATAATATCACTATTTTACCAGCCGATAAAGGAAACTCTACAGTTGTTATGAATACACATGAATACAAAGAGAAAATAATAGAGATTCTGACACCAGATATATACACACCTATCAAGCGAGACCCTACATCCGGTATTCTTCGAAAAACCAACAATCTTATCAAGCAATCGTCCTTGCCAGAAGGAATTAAGAAGAAATTACGCGTATCCGAAGCTCAACCTCCAAGACTCTATGGTCTTCCAAAAATACACAAGAACAACATTCCACTCCGGCCAATTGTCAGTGCCATCGGTTCTCCGACCTACTTACTGGCCAAGCATCTTACAGGACTTCTGAAACCACTCCTTGGAAAAACGGACAGCTACATCAGAGACTCGACACATTTCATTGAGAGACTACGGAATATAAACGTAACATCTCAAGATATACTGGTTAGCTTCGATGTGGTTTCCCTTTTCACCATGGTGCCAGTAAATGAGACCATGGACTACATTAGATAGATTTTCACAGAAGAAATATCCAATTTATTCAGGCATGTACTAACACTACTACTTACTTCCAATGGAACAACAGCTACTATGAACAGACCGACGGAGTAGCCATGGGCAGTCCTCTAAGCCCAGTAGTAGCGAATTTTTTCATGGAGAAATTCGAAACAGAAGCACTAAAAACAGCTCCCAAGTCTCCAGAACATTGGTTTCGCTATGTTGATGACACATTCGTAGTATGGAGACATGGCAGTGAAGAATTGGAACGTTTCCTTCAACACCTTAACAGCAGACACAACAAAATACAGTTCACTATGGAAAAAGAAGATAATGGAAGACTTCCTTTCCTGGATGTTCAAATAATAAGGACTGGCAATGGGGAAATTCAACATACAGTTTACAGAAAACCTACACACACAGACCGATATCTGCACAAAGACTCTAACCACCATCCAAGACAAAAGCGAGGTGTCATTAAGACACTGTTCGACAGAGCGACTAAGTTATGCCAACCACAACACCTTAAACAAGAACAACACCATCTGTTCAATTGTTTCCAGAAAAATGGCTACACATCCAAGGAAATAAGACAAACCATACATCCACGAAGACAGCACGTCAGAATGGATAACACAACCCTCAACCAGCATAGCCTACTTACCATATGTACAAAGAGTCACAGATCGTATCGGAAAACTCCTACGAAAATACAACATAAAAACAGTTTACAGACCTACAAGAAAAATAGAAGACTGCCTTCGCTCAGCTAAGGATCCTCGGCCACCTCTCTCCACTTGCGGCGTATATCGACTTCCTTGTTTGTGTGGTAAACCATACATAGGGACCACAAAAAGAAGTATAGCCACCCGTTTATCAGAACACAAAAGAAACTGCAGACAAGGAGAAATGGATAAATCGGCTGTAGCAGAACATGCCATTATGAATGGACACCAGATTCTATTCGATGATACACAAGTTTTAGCCACAACTTCCTATTATTTCCCTAGATTATATCGAGAGGCTATAGAAATACACAAGCATAAGGAAAATATTAACAGAAAAGAGGAAGGTATTAAACTGTCTAAGGCCTGGTACCGTACACTAGAAAATAAATGCATCAACACTAGGGACAACAAGGAGACGACCATTAGCCAATCAGCAAGAGCCACGCCCGCTCACCCTGCTCCCACCACTAGTATCAATACAACACCCGCAGCGTTCACTCTAAGTAGAGCTTCCGACCAGGAAACACGCCTAGAAGCACTCGCCACTGAAGATGCCCTCCGCAGTTGAGGGCGAAACGTCTGGTATCAACACCAACTATGGACCACGGCCACAGAACCCGGAATCACTCAACATCATGATTACCGGCCGTGAAAGCCTGCATTCAACGATACAGCAATTAGTCTTTTATAACTAAATTATAATTATAATATCCCGGTCGAGTATGATCCTAGAAAAAACTATGGAATTTTTGTGGTAAATTAAATTCAGGGGCACATTTTCCTTTGCAGCCGTATGGTGCATTTAAACGAATCCTCAAATACGGGTATAAGAGCAAACGATTAAGTCAAATTCTTTGAGCCTGCTTTTTTGTTAAGACAGATCTTCATAACTTAAATACAGTAAGTGAGTTTGTGACTTTCGATTAATCACGATAGACGATTTTGTATTTCAAACATATTAATAATAATTAAATTTGAATACCGAATTTCAAAATGTCATATGGTGGTTATTGAATTGTAATAAATATATATATATATATATATTTTTTTACATTTGGCAATGAAGGCAAATATATATATATATATATATATATATTTATATATATATATATATCCACCGCTGTGGTCTCGAGGTAGCGTGCTGCCTTGTCACGCAGCGGGCCCGGGTTGGATCCCAGGTCGGGACAGTTTTTCTGGGTGAGGTTTTTATCGGGGTTTTTCTTCACCTGTAAGACAAATGTCAGGAAAACGTTAAGGCCCAAACGGTCCACGAAATCATATGGTCATCATTATCATCATCATCCTTATCATTATCATCATCATCCTTCACCGGTGTGGAAAGCAACGGGAATCTACCACACCTGCAATTCCCTAGTAAAGCTGCAAGCATAGCATGAAAATACTATTATTGCAGTGAAGGACCTGCCTTCGGGCAGAATTACTATAGATGGATATATATATATATATATATATATAGCTATATATGTGTGTGTGTGTATACAGTATATGTAACTCCAAAATAAAGGAAAATGTTATTTATATCATCAATGAATCCAGTAGATTTTGTAGATAATAATAGAACGTATAAGAATATAATATGTAATGGCGTAGACCATTGTTGAACCACAGCCTCTGCTTTCTAATGAGTTATTAGACCAAGTTAATTTATAGTTACCTTATTTACTCATAGATGTTATGAATGACATGCGGTCAACACACCGACCCAATGAGACATCTAACAGACAACTAAGGTATTACTAGGACGTTGAGATGGGTAAATTTTGCTTAGAGGCCTCTTTATTCAGACTTAAGGATCTTTTACGAGTCTCAAAATCTTCAGATTCGGGACCCACGGCTTAAAGTCCGTTCCGGAGGATGTGCTCCTCTAGTATTTTTCCGTCCTAAAAAATCCATCGACCCCGGCCGGGTTTGAACCCGTGGCCCTCGGTACCTGAGGCAAGGATCTTAACCACTAGCTCACCGCGGCCGACTGTAAGAATATAAGGCAATAAAAAATCCTTCATTCTCCAAAAAAGAACATGTGATATAGCCCTATCTACTGTAAAATAAATTTTATTAAATACTAGCTAATACCCGGCGTGCGCTGCTACGACTAAATAAATGAAAATTAATGTGATTTTATGTTTAGTTGAATAAGTAAAAGGAAAAATAATTATAAATTTACATTTTTTAGATACCCCGTGCTGTTTACCCGGCGTTGCCCGGGAATCTACTTATCCCGATCATCTTGACATAAATGGGTTGAAATACGAAAATTAATGTGTTTTATGTTTAGTTAAATAAGTGGAAGCAAAAAATTATATCATAATTATTTTTAGATACCCCGTGCTGTTTACCCGGCGTTGTCCGGGAATCTACTCATACCGATCTTCTTGGCATAAATGAGCTGAAAGACGAAAATTAATGTAGGCCTACTTCTTGTGATTAGTTGAATAAGTAAAGTGAAAAATAATTATTAATGTATATCGTAATTATTTTTAGATTCCCCGTGCTGATTACCCGGCATTGTCCAGGACTCTACTTATCTTAATCTTCTTGGCATAAATGAGCTAAAAGACAAAGTTCGTTATTGTGAGTTATCCGTAAAAGAATACCCGTCATGTGCTGCTATGCTTGCACAGGAATCTACGTACTTGTCTCGATCGTCTTGACAACAATGAAAAAAAAATGGTTATTGTGAGTTATCCGTAAAAGATAAACATATGCTGTCGCGGACTTCTTTGTAGAGCTTTTTGAGATATTCAATTCTGTGTACATTCATTTTGTGTATTTGTTATGGTTTAGGTAACGTAAGCAATTTAAGCGTCGAAAGAGCTACTTTTTTCAAGTTTTCCACTATAAAGGGCGGTTTTTAAGGGCGTAGGAGTTGAGTATCACAACTCTCTTATAGCCTATGTTCATCCCGGGAGTCTATTGAACATTTTTATAAAAGCCCCATCACAATCGGATCAACGGTTTGGCCGCTCATAAAGTACGAACAAACAAACAAAGATACAAACAAACATTCATTTTTATATATTAGATTTTAAACATATAATTTGTAATAAATATTCTGTAAAGTTCTTTATAAACTTTATACTATTTTCCTTCCCAATAATTTTGTATTATCAGAATTATTTATATATTATAGTATTATAAGATACAAATTAAAAATTAAAATTAACCTGTTGGCAGGTGCTGTCGTCCTCAATTTTGTTAAAATATTGTATTTAAAATGTATATAAATTGGAGGCCTTTCGGAAGTTAACTTCCATCTTTAAAGTTAAACTTTGCATTAGCCTTATTGACTATACAGTCAATACTATTAAAAATCATATCAAATTCCGTTGAGGTGAATAGTAATAAAATAGAAATTAAAAATTAAATTGCACATATAGTCATAAGATAAAAATTGTACATTTTAATTTTTAATTTTTATCTTACGACTATTCACCTCATCGGAACTTGATATGAATTTTATTAGTATTGACTGTATATCCAGTCAAGGTAAAGCAAAGTTTAACTTCTTATGATGGAAGTTAACTTCCGAAAGGCCTCCAATTAATATACATTTTAATTTTAATTTTATGACTATTCACCTCGACGGAATTTGATCTGAATTTTACTAGCATTGATATTATAGTATCCTAAGAAGGAATTCGAATTGGAAGTCGATGGCTAGGAAAAGAGAAGAATTTTATTCAGAAGGAAATTTGGAGATGTCAGGGACTGCCTCGGGCTATATAGTCATACAGGGCGTATGGATGAAATTTATCCATCTTGTAATTCACAGAAACTCTGTGTAGGATCACGCTTTGCTCATAGATTACTAATTGCTGATAGAACTGGTCCACTCCTGCGTATACTGGTTCATGTATATTGATGTAGCTATATAGTTTAATGAATTATTTATCACAATCGTTTAATGACTAAAACACTACATAATTTTATGGTGACTTGAAAGTGGAATATTTATGAATTATTGTTTATATTAAATAGAGCTCTTGTTATACAAGTGGTTTGCTTATCTTATTTTCAAAATAACACAAAAGTTAAAAATTTTCATATTTTCTTAATTAAACCGATTTTCTCATTGCTAAGATGCAATTATATGAAGCACCATATAATATTAAAGTACTTTACTAGATAACCTATATGAAGGGCTTAGGGCAATAACATGGTAGGCCACATATTGCTTTTTCTGAGTTATAAGTATTTTAATGTTTCAACAAATTATAAATACTAATTGGGCAGTATTGTTAATACATTGTGTGTCTATATGTTTTAACTCATCACTGGCGCACTTACAAATGATTTTATGGATATTTCAATACATTTATTTGCTATCATTATAATAAATCACATATCTTAACAGAATGTGGCTTACCACGTTACTGCCCTAAAAGCTCTTCACATATATATAGAAAAACGAATGTATGTATGTTTGTCCTTTATAGACTTCTAAACCGTTCAACCGATCTTCGTAAAAAAATTGTATATACTGGGTTTCAGAAGCAGCGAGTGTTTAGCCGTTATCTGTTATGTTCTAAATTTATTAGGTGTATGAGTTCATCAGAAACGAAAATTTAAAAATCGCTCTAGCGATCGCAATTTTCGATGTTTCACAACAAAACACGGAATATCCTATTACAATAAACCCAGGTATGTATTATCAAAAAGTTAGCGAAATCAGACTGTTAGAAATGAAATTACCTGAAATTTGAAATTAACCATTTACTCTAGCAACCACCATATCTGATTCGTCACGTGTATACCATATAATTAATTCCATCCATCCATAGTAATTCTGCCCGAAGGCAGGTCTTTCAATGCAATTATAGCATTTTCATACTATGCTTTGCAGCTTTACTAGGGAATTATAGGTGTGATAGCTTCCCGTTGCTTTCCACACCGGTGAAGGATGATGATAATGATAGGATGATAATGATGACCGAATGATTTTCGGGGACCGTTGGGCCCTAAGCTTCCTGACATTTGTCTTACAGGTTAGGAAAAACCCCGAAAAAACCACGCCCAGGAGCCTGTCCCGACCGGGAATCGAACCCGGGCCCGCTGCGTGACAAGGCAGCACGCTATCTCGAGACCACAGCGGTGGACATATAATTCATTAACCTTCAATATTTAATCTGTTTAGGCGTAGCAGCGCATGTCGTGTATTCGCAAGTATAAAATAATTGATTGAATAAAGGCATAACTTATTTAATAATAATAATAATAATAATAATAATAATAATAATAATAATAATAATATCCTATTTTTCTAATAGGATGGATTTTAACAGATTCTAGGGAAAGGAGAACTTACAAATGATAGGAATAATATAATAAAATATAATAATAATAATAATAATAATAATAATAATAATAATAATAATAATAATAATAATAATATTATAATCGTTGTATAATATACTGCATAATGTGTCGAAGAGAATTTACCAATAGAAACATAAATGTGTTCTTATTTATGCTAGTAAAATTCACATCTACATTTTTGTTTAATTATAAGAAAAAAAGCGTAAAAAAAACAAATAAATTGTCGAAATTAAATTTCATAGAGGTTAATTGAATAAAAATAAATATATCTAACTAACTCACTGGCACTATCGAACCCGTAGGTTCATGACCGCGCGGGCGTAAGCTCTCCATACATCCCTATCCTGAGACAATGTTTTCCAATCATCCCCTGTATAATCTACTTCACTCAAATCATAGTTAACATTATCCTCCCATCTCATTCTTGGTCTACCAACTAGGCGTTTTTCCTCCGGTTTTCCTGCAAGAAGCTTCCATGCACGCCTTTCATTCCCCATTCGTGTCACATGTCCTGCCCATCGCAGTCTACGAGACTTAACTGTTCTCATTATATCTGGCTTCCTATAAAGACCATGTAGTTCACTGTGATCTAGTCTTCCCCATTCACGTGTCTGTTTATCTCTCTTTGGTCCAAAAATTTTTCTAAGAATTTTATTCTCAAATATTTGTAATATCTTTTCCTCCCTTAAAGTAAGAGTCTGTGTTTTGCATTCATATGATATAACTGGTAGAATAATAGTTTTATATATTTTCAGTTAAATAAATATATAGTGTATAATTAAAGCCACATTGCATTGGCAACCATGATTGAAATTTCAGCATCCTACATTTCGCGGCTGCCAACCTAAATAACTATACTGTAATATTACTACATATTACAAACCACGTAATATTACATACTACAAACCACGTGTGGGAAGTAAAACCACTGCCCTCTATGTATACTACGTACAATGTACCTATATACAAAAATATATCCAAAACGTAGTGTTAATATTCATTATACGAAACATATCACTGCATTTTAAATGAACTGAACTATATTTGAAACAACATAAAACAATAAATACGTACTTGTCGCCATTTTATAATTGATTCGTGTCACGGCCCGCGTTCCAAGTAATAAGCATTGTTCATACTGTTAAAGTTATTAAGTTGTTTATAATGAACGCAAATATTTCCCACAAATATGTTATTATATTACTATTATTTATTATTTTGAAAACATCATCACGCAAAAAATTAATGTACAATGCACGTTTGTGAAGTGTTTTACAGAATCTCTGAATTAAAAACCTCGCTATTGCTCGGTTTTTAAACATTTTCCTCACTTCTGTTAAAACCACTTCCCAACCTCGCATCTTAATGTATCATTTTAGAAACGTTTATCTCATGTAAAAAATTGCAAATCCGTGTTGTATTTTGTTTTATCTCACTGTTTAAGATTAAATTTATTTTCAACTGGAAGTTATAAAGTATGTTTTTTTTACAATGTAATACTTGTTTGTTTAAATGTGCTGAGTCTGGATTATTGTAAATGTACGACATGTTTGTCGGTCGGAATGTGCGGAAATAATCCCGATGGAGCGTTGAACTGGAATGCGTGCCAAGTATTGATAGAACTCAAACTAAACGAGACGTCAACCATCGTGACAAAACTAAACTTGAACTTTTGTTTGTTTGGACATGTCCAAATGTGATCCTGCATATTTCGCTCACACCTAGTCTTCTAGAATTAAAATCAACTGTGAACATTATTTGAATACAAGCGAAATATTGCAGATGTACATGCAAAATATACTTTTCTCATGTCCATGTCTTCAGTTTATTATTTGTAACGTATAATTTCGAAATCGGTACACTGAGAGTCAAAAGTATAATAAATGGTTGTAAAAAGAAGATTTTAATTTTCTATTAAAATATCTGGCATAACTTCCTTCTTTTTCTTGACACTATAACCCAATATAAGCCATCTCATCCTTAACGGTCCTCTTCCGGCTTTCTATGCTCTTCAATAATTGCTCCCACTTCTTGATCTTACATTTTGTATTCACTATAGAATATTACCATCGATTTCTGGGTATTTCTATTTTTCTTTGCCCTTTCGTTTGCGAATAACAAACCTGACTAGCCCTACTCTTGTTTTTATGCATCTTTTTAACTTGACCAATCCATGTAAATCTATTAATTTTGATGTTTGATCAGTTAGAGGGACAGACTGCGATTCGGATCATCATCTGATCAGGGTGAAAATCAGAGAACGGTTATCGCTTATGAGAGGCAACAAACTTGATGCGTTAGACAGGACATGTGACACGAATGGAGAATGAAAGAGATGCATGAAAATTTCTTATGGGAAAACCAGAGGGAAGACGCCCAGTTGGTAGGCCAAGAATGAGGTAGATGAATTAATATTAATCATATATACATCCATAGTAATTCTGCCCGAGGGCAGGTCTTTCACTGTAATCATAGCATTTTCATGCTATGCTTTGCAGCTTTACTAGGGAATTATAGGTGTAGTAGCTTCCCGTTGCTTTCCACACCGGTGAAGGATGATGATGATGACGGCCAGATGATTTTCGGGGACCGTTGGGCCCTCAGCTTCCTGATATTTGTATTATAAGTGAGGAAAAACCCCGAATAAAACCTCTCCTAGGAGCCTGTCCCGATCGGGAATCGAACCCAGGCTCGCTGCCTGACAAGGCAGCACGCTACTTCGAGACCACAGCGGTGGACAATCATATATCTAATATATAAAAATGTTTGTTTGTTGGTTTGTTTGTTCGTACTTTATGCGCGGCCAAACCATTCATCCGATTGTTGGGGCTATTTGAAAAATGTTCAGGAGATTCCCGGGAAGAACATAGGCTATAAGAGAGTTGTGATACTCAACTCCTACACCCTTAAAAATTGTCCTTTATAATGGAAAACGTGAAAAAAGTAGCTCTTTAGTGGCTTAAATCTCTTACGTTATCTAAACCATAAAAAATACACAAAATTAACGTACACAGAATTGAATATCTCAAAAAGCTTTACAAAAAAGTCCACAACAGTATATGATTATAAGACCATTTTTGTCTTTCATTGATACCAAGAAGATCGAGACAAGTACGTAGATTCCTGTGCAAGCATAGCAGCACATGGCGGGTAATTCTTTTTCGGATAACTCACAATAACGAATTTTGTCTTTTAGCTCATTTATACCAAGAAGATCGAGATAAATAGATTCCCGGGCAACACTGGGTAATCAGCACGCGGAATCTTAAAATAATGACGATATACATTAATAATTATTTTTCACTTTACTTATTCAACTAATCATAAGATGTACATTAATTTTCGTCTTTCAGCTCATTTATGCCAAGAAGATCGGGATGAGTAGATTCCCGAACAACGCCGGGTAAAACAGCACGGGGTATCTAAAAAAATACTTACGATATAAATGTTTCCTTTTACTTATTTAACTAAACGTAAAATACATTAATTTTCGTATTTCAGCTCATTTATGTCAAGAAGATCGGGATAAATAGATTCCCGGGCAATGCCGGGTTATCAGCACGGAGTATCTAAAAAAATATAAATTTATAATTATTTTACCATTTACTTATTCAACTAAAAATAAAAGCACATTAATTTTCAGTTATTTAGGCGTAGCAGCGCACACTAGTAATGATATAAAAATTGCGAGTCGGAATCTACACCATGGACGCTACTTAATTTCAACAATAACTGAAACATTTAATTTTTCCAATAGCCATTCGATACGCAATACACATTATCAACTATATACTAAATTAAAAAACAAAATTGTTTCGTCATAGTTAGCAAGTTGTCACTTCATTATAGTCCTAAAGGCCTAATTAAATCAAAATATAATGAGTGATAGGTCTACCTGTATAAGACTATATGCAAAACCTCGTAACACCGAATATGCAAACAATGGATTACTGACGATCCCTTGTAAATCCATTCATCATTATGAAATATATTTTTTATTCATTTAGGCCCCATTGTATTTTTTGTGCATATAAAAATATCTCATTTAATTTTCTTTTTGTTACGACAAGAAGTGAAGTTTTATGAATATTTTTGTTCCTACTGAAAATTTAATTTTTTTGGTGTTACGAGGTTTTGATAAGTACGAGTGCTCTAAATAATAAATATAGATTGTTATCCGCAAACGAAAGAAAACCACTCACATATGATTATGGAATCGCGGATCTAGGATAAGTAAGCTGTGGAATTTAGTACAAAAATCCTAGGATTTAGATTTCTTTTTATTTAACCATTAAATCTAAAATGATAGACATAATCTATGAAAATTTGACAAGTACGAAGATTGATAGGGTATTTTATTGTAATTTTTAGGAAGATACAAGTTATAATTCCTATGCTGATAGTATTGTTTTGGAAATAAGTATGTGGAAGTTAATAAAGCACGCCGTTATTTGCATGATGACGCAGTGGCACTGTGATAGATTATCTTTCCCAGTAGCTTGTTAATCCTCGGCAATATTGAATGTAAAGGTGTCACACATTATTACAACCTTGTCAGTATCTCATTTTGTAAACAATAGTCAAGAGCTTCCACATCAAAAGCACCCTGCTGCATTTTTATTGTAAAGACAATCTTGTTTTTCCTAACATGCCTGGCAAATGGGTTCAATTGCCATATTTAAATATTTAGTACAAAGTAATTAACTACAATTTACAAAAATAAAATCATTACGGAAATGTTAACTTTTGAGATAAGTCAGCTTCTAAGACAAGAAACGTTTTAACGCATAGACAAATCTGGAGAATTTCAAAAGGCCGAACTCGTGAAGGAAATTCTGTGTTTCTACAAAGTACGAAGGTAAATCTAGGCCATGAAAAACTTCGGACTTTAGGAGCCAATATGGAATGTTACAACCTACGGGTTCGATAGTGCCAGTGAGTTAGTTAGTTCTGTGCTATACTTTATATAATGACTCAACAAATACATTACAACAAAGAATTTGTATGTATCTTATTCGTATGAGTTAAATTCTTGCAGAAAAGTGTGAAGGAGGTTTTTAACTGAATATCCAGCTGTGCCTGCCCCACATACAGATACTGTACTAAACTTGTTACTTGTTACTAAGTACAGAGAAACTGAGTATATTTTAATAAAAATCGAAATGTAAATAAACGTGTGCATACTGAGGAGAAAGTAAACGAAATGGGAGAAAGATGAGAACATCTTCACAGAAATTCCTCTGACGGCTTGCACAGCAAACTGAAATTATGAAGACCTCAGCATGGCTAGCTATCAAACTATTACAATTGAAACCATGCCCGTCGTTGTGGCGTAGTCGGTAGAGTCCCTACCTTCCACTCCGGCGATCCGGGTTCGATTCCTGGCGGGGTAAGGGATTTTTAAAATCTCAACCTTGGAACTGGGTGTATGTAGTGTCCAAGTTGTACCCATTGGGGTTTAATTCCTCTAAAATAAAATTGAAACCGTACAAGCTCACTGCTGATGAGGAAACTAAATGACAAAGCTTAGTATGATCCATTAAAATTAACTAAGTCACTGACACTAGGTTACCACGAGCTCTCCATATAATCACATCCTCAAGATTCTCAATCCAAAAATGGAGATAAAAATGCAACAATGAGTTGATTTTAAGTTGTTTTTTAATTATTAAAAAATAGCAAAATAGTTGACTCTCTTTCGGAAAATGAATTTTAATGTGAGTAAATGTACATTTCCATGTCACCGTGCAGCGGGGGTTTTGCTTTCGATTTGCGGGAAAATGGGCTACCAGCGGCATCGTGCAACCTGACAGCGAAATACACTATATATATGTAGTATATATTCGGCCAGGGTCATTTTCTGTATCTACTAGATAGGATTGGTGAAAATCTGTAAACATTTTTGAAAAATATTTACATAAAAACAATCTCAATAGCTCCATTGCTTCGGAATTCTCTAAAAAAGGACAAACAACATCTCGAAATTTTGAGGTAAACTCCAGAATTTGCATACGAGTTCGAACGTTTGGAGTAAATACTATTTTACTTGACAAATAATTTCAAAATTTTGGAACATTACCAGCCTCATGGGCTAGTGGTCAGCGTTCCTGACTACTGTTCATTAGGTCCCGGATTCGATTCTCGGTTTAAACCATAGAATTTTTTCCTTAAAGGGAATTATTCCTATGGTTGCCCGTGGTCTGGAATTTAGGTTAAGTTTGTGTTAAGAACTCCCCTGGTGCTTCATTATCTTTTATCATCCATCGTAGCATCGGGGTAACATAAGTCCACCTTCTCCCTCTCAACTGCAGTGAAACTCTTCAACCGTAAAGTAATGCCGGCCGCAACATACGGAATCCAGCTTATATGGAATTACTTGACAGTGAAAAATCTTAAGAAACTGGAGAAAGTTAAATCAAGGTTTCTCAAAAGAGCACTGTCAATTTCAAAATATACAAGAAATAGTTATGCCTATACAATAGCCCAGGAATCCTTCTTCATCGAAGATATCAGACACTGTTTCAGACTACCGGAAACGCAAGCATACAGAATCGTCATCGAGGAGAGACAGAACAAAGCCGCCCAGATACCGCCAGAAATTATGGAAACAGACGCAATGAAAACAGAAACCTGGAAGCAACCGAATTTCGAACTTCGACACCTGTACACACGTTTCGCAGCCCATGGATTTCATGGGAATATATGCCTGAACAACATGTACCATGAACCCAAGGAGGACTGCATCTGTAAATTATGCAACTATCCATGTCCCAAATATCATCTAGCGAAGTGTAAAAACAGGACTCTGCCTCTAAACAATTTAATTAGAGACTGGTAAAAAGCTAAATTTAATTTGATGTACACATTGTGTTTAATAAATATATTTAAAAAAAAATAAGTCCACCTTCCAGGTGCCCAACTTAAGAAATGGATTACAATTCTGCCAATGCTAGAGGAGGAAGCCAGAAATGTCATAAAAGACAAATTGGTGACAGTGATAACTCAATGGCGCAACATGCCTAGAGGGGACCTTGGCCTACCAGCCGGCTGAAGGCCTCATATCCACATGTGTTAATCATCGAGGTGGCCGATGATCCACCCAGAATATGAGTGGAATGTGTCAACTTGTCGGATCCCCAGCCGTTATAGTTTTTCTCAAGCTGGAGCCGTTACTTATTTTAACTACCCAAATTTTCACGGTGGGACTCAAAATTGCCATGAGAACATTTATTTCGCCATGGTGTGCAAGTCATGTAGCTCTGTGCCAAGGCATGTTGACTTAAACCACTCGGTTAAATCGGGGACATTGGTTGATAAAAAATAATTGTTTTAGAACATTCTATCAAAGCATTGTATTTCAATGATAACCAAAGTTATCATTGTAGAATATTTTTTTTCAATGCCACCATGTTGTCATTTCGACATTCTGGTATTCTTTTCTGGCATGACATTATTGCAACCTACTTCTGAGATTGGAGCGCCTGGAAGGAGGAGTTACGCTGCCCCAATGATATATGATAGGTGATGATGATGGTAATGATGCGCCAGGAGTGTCCTTAATCCTAAACTTAATGAATATGTTAATGGTGATAATGAAGGCCAGATGATGTTCGGGGACCGTTTGGGCCTTAAAGTTTCCTGAGATTTGTCTTACGGTGAGAAAAAAACCCGAAAAAACACCATCACCCAGGAAACTTGTCTCGACCGGGGATCGAACCCTGTCCCGCTGCGTGAAAAGGTATCACACTATCTCGAGACCGCAGCAGTGGACTGTAGAATGGATTTAAAACAGTTGATTTCATTCATTTCAAGTGACTTTTCTTATCTAAATGAATTCTCATAAAATTAATAATTAATTTATGGATGTTAAAGGCAAAAGAAATAGAATTGGTTGTATTATCCCCTTTCCTTATCTGTTGAAATCATGAAAATTCACTTCGAAAAACTTTATATAACTGTGCCATTTTTCGTTTCATGTAAGAGGTAAATTATTCATTAACTCATGTAAAATAGAATAAAACAAACCCTATGGCACGGCAGGTCTAGAAGGTCCTTGGCATACTGGCATCACATCTACATGTGTTAATCACAGAGGTAGACGATCATCCTGCCAGAGTAGAGTTGACACGTGGTCAGTGTAACGGGCCCCTCAGTCGTTATAGCCGCTCTTATTGTAGCTACCCAAATTCCTCCCGATGCTGGGTGAGTATAGTTTCCTTACTGGCCAAAGTTCTATGAGAACATTTTTTCCCCTATGGAGACCTGAACTTGCACAACTCCCTTAGCTCTGTGCCAAAGCATCTTGGCATAACCACTCGGCTGCGACATAGGGCAAAGATAAATAAAGGATAGGGAAATTTAGAATAATATGGCATTTCATGTCACCTAAAATCTTTAGGTGTATTTTCTATAAATCATGTTCAAGTAGAATAAAACATGCAGAATTTAGTATTTTTCATTTTTTAGTGACATTTACACTTGCACTTAATTTGTGCCTCCTAAAATATCTAGTATGATTTTTTAACATTCGTAAGTAGTAAATCTTTCTATAAATCATGTCAGATAGAATATAATATAATCATGTAGGCCTAACTTTTATTTCTATTAAAATTCAGGAATATGCAAAATAGTGCTATTTTCAATCTTAAGATAACATTTTTTCAATTTTCTCAGTTTTCCATACAGCTTTTAGAACATTCTGAGTGGCATATATTTTTTTTTAATTTCATAGAACTAAATTGAACTTTTATCGAAATTATGCTCTTCAGTGGGGAACGAACAAGAGCGGCCAGAGATTTATGGCAGTTTACGACAGTTTCATGATATCAGCGGCTGTACTCTCACGTTATCGGAAGGCAGATGCCGACGCTAAAGTAGCTCTTTGCAACTTCGTCAGTACATAGACCCCTCATGCTCTGCAGTTCTGTATTTTAATATAATGAAAAGGATCTTTTTGTCGTAGAAGCTCATTCTAGTAAATTGAAAGCCCATGACAACGGGTGATGGAAAGGGTCAATTTAGTTGACACATTTGGTAGCGCGGAAGTTGATACAATATTTGTGCTGCTGTCGTTTAAAATAAGCCAGTAAACCTAATAAAACTCTCAGCTGTGACAACATCAATAAGGATCGTTCCCAGCTCATTATGTGGGAATCTAAACACTTGCTTATCGCCACTTCAAGCCCCTACTTAATTTTACGCACAAAATTCTGGAACGAACTTCTAGCTTAATTCTCTTCAGGAACAAAATCGAAAAAAATAGCTCGTTATCAAATTTAAATGGCTATTTCATTTTTAATCAAATTTAAAACGTACATTGGCGTTATTCCTAACTTATTATTCATTTAATAGAAGCTGGTGTTTAAACCGTGAGAAAATTCTTTAAGCATAGCTGTATTTTATTTTGTCATATATGTGTTTTTATGCTCATATTTATAAGATTTTATAAGGTCATTATATCTTTCCATTTTCTAAATGTACTTCAAATTCTGGTATTCATGATATTTCTAGAGGAAACACATATTTTAATTATGTAAATTTATGTTAATAATTACTCTAAATGCAACGTGCATAGGTACTCATGTTAATCGCTGCGGTAAACACGCCTAGTAGATACGTTTATTTTAAAATATTCCTTTTGGATACATTTGAATGTTTAATTTTAATAAAATGTCGAGTTACTAAATTAATTAAAAATACAAATGTTTAAAAACCCATAATACAAAGAAAACATTATTTATGCTAGAAATATTTTCTAAAAATATTTGGATTTTAATTTTTAATTTTTTTTATCTTAAATATATACAAAGAGACAAGTTCATCTGTATATGTGTATGTAGTGGAATCATTATTTAAATTCTGTATACATTTTTTGCCGAAGAACTAAAATCAAATATCAGAGGTACACTTATATAGGCCAAGAATGAGCAAAAAATGTAATAATTTATAATATCCAGTGTAAATACACGAAGCACGAAAATAAATAAAAAAATAAATTTTAATACAGCTTTAACTAATAACTTTATTCGACTTAAATTATTCGTATAATGTGACGAAAGTATACAGTTTTTTTGTATTATTGCATAACAGCGTTTTTTACTATGATCTTAGATTACTTTTTGTCATTTATAAAAATAATTTAAAATCTACCTTCGATTATAGATATCTAATAATAACAACTATTTGCTGTAAAAGATAACGTTCGTAATAAAACATTCTTATATCCCAAATTATTAGGAAATTTAATTGTATTAATATTTGATTGCCAAAGTATAAAAAAAAATATATATATGATAGTGTTGAATCTGTAATAAAAAAACTGTTCTATCCCAAATTTATCAGGAAATTTAATTGTATTAATATTTTATTGCCAAAGTGTGAAAAAATATAGTGTTGAATCTTACGTAATGTTCAATATTCATCATAGTGAATTAAGACCTACCAAACCTAGAACACCTCTACTGCTTGGTGTCGATAGGGTTTGTCATATACAGTTGAAGATGAAGCAAATGCATTCAAGATTTAGTAGCCTTGTAGTTTTAAAGATATACTAATAATAATATTACTATAATAATAAACATCCTGGTCAAGTAGTAGACCTAGTGGCCTGTTACGATCTGCAACCATCTTTTTAAAGTTATCGAAGTTATAAATGTTCAGACTTCTGTTTGGGCCTTGAAATTTCCTGATATTTGTCTTGCAGGAAGTGAAACCCCGAAGAAAACCTCACCCAGGTATTTTGCCCGAACCTGGGATGGAACCCGCACACGCAGCGGTGGACATTGATTACACTGGTCAACATGATTTTTGACTCATGAGTACCAATAGTTGTACTTAATGCAGTTTTTTTATCGTGTTTTAAAATATGTATTCGGAATTTCTCCATCACCCACAGTTTTTTTTATTTCAGTTTCAATTAATGGATTTAAATAATTATTTTTTTAATAAACGTTTTTTCGTCCATTTGTCGAGTGAGCGATGAACATGGGGAACACTTTCATCAGGAGATTTCAGCTATGGAAAAGATATATCAAGGCAAATGGAATCCTAATATGCTGGCCGATTATTGTTGGACCATCAAGAGGGGTGCTCCACAGGCGAAATATAGCGGAAAATCGTATTCCTTACTTTATAGGTAGAAAATATTAAAGTATTTGAAATTATAAATGCCTGTCTCTCGGAAACCTTGTGTGATGGAGAAAACCCGATATATTTGAATTCAGGAGAAAAATACTATCAGAATCACTATTTTTCTTTCTGAGACAAAAAATCTTGTTCGTTGCTCAGTGTAATGTTGATGAAAGTAACAATAATAATAAAATAGTAATACTAATCTAGTATTCGACAAAACACTTTACAGTGGTTTTAATCTTGGTTCGGTTTTTAAAGTTTAGTTTATTTTAATAAGAATAGAACATTTTTATATTCAACTGTTGTACTAGATTTATTTCCCAAGATCAGCGTTCAATCCTGTGTTGTCCTTTTCTTATATCTCGTGGGATTTGGTTGTCGTTCACGAATTCTGAAGCTATCAAACTCTCGTTTCCAATCTCAGAACAAATCGAAAAAAAAGTACGTTTGTTACATTTAACAAGCTATGTCCGCTAGGAATAATATCCCATTCTCCATGTCATAAGGAGGAAAGGCCATACGCTGTGCCCATTCCGTGTTAAAATATTAATAAAGTAGTCCCAATTCTTGAGTATAATTTTTAAAACTCTCGAATGTAATCAATAAACTAAAACGGATTATATCTATATCTATAACCATAAAGAAATAGTGTAAGGATGCAAATAAACACTTTGTTTTCATATTTTCCCTTAGACCTGCTTGTGTTGTCTCTTTTTGTTTGCCTTTTTTTTTTACTTTTTTTGTTATTCATAGACACTAATAGGCCTACAATCAAGATACTCGAAACCACAAAAAACATACACACAGTCAGAGAGAGAGAGAGAGAGAGAGGGGAGGGGAGAGGGGGGGGAGAGATCCTGATGGAATGTAAACAATTCCCACTAGAGAATAATAATAATATAATAATAATAATAATAATAATAATAATAATAATAATAATAATAATAATAATAATAATCATCATCATCATCATCATCAACAACAACAAGGATTAAGCCCAATGGCCTGTTCCGATCTCATTATAGGTCGAATTGGTCCATCCATCTCTTCAATGGTCTTCCCAACATTCTTCTCGCTTTTGGTTTATAATTATACATTCTTCTTGGTATGCGCTGTTCATTCATTCGTAATACGTGCTGAAGATAAGCATTTTGATAATATTTTATTCTTTCACAGAGATTAAATATATTAAGTTCTGTTC
The DNA here is from genome assembly GCA_030220185.1 of Diploptera punctata. Taxonomy (NCBI): domain Eukaryota; kingdom Metazoa; phylum Arthropoda; class Insecta; order Blattodea; family Blaberidae; genus Diploptera; species Diploptera punctata. Next base: position 2,559,051 of record JASPKZ010000043.1, read on the forward strand.
TTATATCTTATAATAATAATAATAATAATAATAATAATAATAATAATAATAATAATAATTCATTCATTTGGAGAATTTTCCTCATCATTGAGGGTTTTTTCCTTAAAGTTCTAGCATCGTTCTCTGTCCTCTGTGTCTTCATCTGTTACACCAAATTTCCTCATATAATTTTGAATTATATTCTTCTAGGTTGTTTTTGGTCTTCCTTTTCGGCTCCTTCTTTCATTTTCCATGCATAGACAGCATTTGGTAGTCTTCCATCCTGCATTCTTCTTACGTGCCCATACCTTATTAGCCTTCTGTGTTCAATCTCTTCCATCATTATCCCATCTCATAATAATAATAATAATAATAATAATAATAATAATAATAATAATAATATTTTTATTAACAACATGACATATTAAATATAAAATTATTAAATTATACATGTATTGTACCGTCTACCTCAACTTGCTTTTTTTTAGTTGTAATTCCAGTTTCCTAAATTGTTGAATTATCAGGATTAGTTAGGCTATAATGGAATTAGTTATGAAACCCTACATTAAATAAGTAACCAAATTGAAGAAAACAGAACGTCTTACAGGTTTTAGCTTATTTTAATAAACAATTTAATTATTTATTCTCGTGCATTGCTTTATTGAAGAACACATTTTGTAGAATATATACTCTATATCAAAGTAAAGAAAATTAATTATTGTCACTGTGACCCCGGGATTCCCCGTCATGTATAAAAATAATCTCCTCTCTCTCCCCCCCCCAATAGACTGCTGTATGTCGCAGTAAGAATATGTGAGGGTTGCATTCTAACACCAGCTGGTCCCGGCATGGCTCCAACCAGAGTTTATTGTTTCAGTCGCACATTTGACTTTTACAACTCTATACAAACAAGACAAAAATATATATAAAAAGAAAAGACAAGAATTATAAAAGAGCAGAGACAGTATTTTAAGTCATAGTTAAATGTTCTCGCGACAAATGAGCTCTCATAAACGTGTTGTGGGGTCACAACCGTTTCTCTTCAACTTCTTACACATCTACTTCATGCAGAATTACGGCGTTGAAAGTTTTTCATTAAAATGTTAGCATGGAAACGTTTTATTACAGACTATTTCAAGAAATGAAAAATGACTCAAACCAGTGTAACAACCAATATAGCCTTCTTCGGAATCTTTAAACATTATTCTGTACTTTATTGTCATGTTTCGATCCTACAAGTCTTTGAATACTCTACGACTGATTCATTTAGCACTCAAAAGATAATTCAATATTGAATTATAGGGTGGTGTAATTCTTATAATTTTAATATAATTCCTTTGGAAATATTGCAATAGAATCAAGATATGTCTGGAAAAACCGATACAAAACTCATCAGAACTTAGGAAAATTTTTCGACCAAAGAAAGATGAACAGACAGGTGAATGGAGAAGACTACATAACAATGAACTACATGGTCTTTATAGGAAGCCAAATATAATAAGAACAGTTAAGTCTCGTAGACTGCGATGGGCAGGACATATTGCACGTATGAGAATGAAAGACTTGCATGGAGGAATCTTGTAAGAAAACCAGAGGGAAAACGCCGAGTTGATAGACCAAGAATGAGGTGGGAGAATAACATTAACTATGATTTGAGGGAAGTAGATTATACAGGCAATGATTGGAAAGCATTAGTTCAGGATAGGGATGTATGGAGAGCTTATGTCCGCACGGCCATGAACCTACGGGTTCGATGGTGCCAGTGAGTAAGTAAGTATATATATCATACAATTGTTGAAAGCATCATTACTTATGGAGCAGAACGTTAGCCATTAACAACAAAAACAATTATCTATTGGCAATGAAAAGGATTTTGTACGTAGTGGAGCAAGAATTTCAAGAAGAGAAAAAATTTAAAAAACTCAGTTATAAGGGAAAAAAATGAAGATTGAAGACACTATTTTAGATTGTATTAAAACTCATCAATTAATGGTACGGATATGTTCAGCGAATGGAAGAGGATCGGCTACCAAAGTGTTTTGAAATGGAAACCTGAAGGAAGACGAGGCAGAGGAAGACCTAAAACCTCCTGGAGCCAAGGAATATATTTATACATGAAGGAGAAACATCTACAACCAAGATATTGGATGGATAGACAAAATTGGCTATTAGGAATCGGACGATGTTAGAGACCTTAATCAATCGATGACCTATCTACACAAAACAACTATTTCCAAAAAATGCGATGGACAGAATATATGACACGTAGTGGGAAATGAAAAACAAGACCCGAAAGCCCCCAGAAGTTAGTAGCCCAGGATAGTGACGTATGGAGAACTTTTCTCCGCGGCCATGAAACCTCCGGCTTCGATTGTACCAGTGAGTTAATTAATCGATATTTTCATATATTGTGCTATGCCTTTGGAAATAAAGGATAATCTGTCAATTTATTCCCCCTATCTGCTAAATATGTTGGAGCTAATTGTATGTTTCGAGGGACAAGTTAATTAAGTCCATAAAAATACTAGGCTTATTTCATAAAGAAAATAGTTCCTTGTTATATAATTCTAAGTACATTTTACCATCATTATAGTTTAATATTATATCTAAAATGTAATCACAAACAGAAGTTTGAAATGTTCCATAGAATTAATTACGGATTAATGACATCTAACTCCATGTTTTTCTCCATCTCTCACATGCTGGATGTGATCTAATTGTGTTCTGAATCATCAAATTATGAATTTTTCACTGTGACTGAAATTAAGTTGTTTATGGCTCTACTATATTTAGAGAATATAAAAATTATGATATAACATTATACCTTGTTTAGTGATCTGAACTCTTAAAATAATTAAAACATTGTAGGCCTTTTGGGACCGGTCCCATCCAGTTGGGTAACAGCTGCACAGTGGTGAACAACTTTATGCTGAAGATGGGACTCGTTCCTAAAAGGCCTGTAATATTTAATTATTTTAACAGTTGAGGAGACTGCAAAACGCGATTAAATATTATAATTTTATATTATAATTTTTATATTATAATTTTTATATTCTCTACATACAGTAGAACCCTAAACAATTTAATTTCAGTCACATTAAAAACGTACATAATTGCATGTAGCCTACAACGTTTTAATTAATTTTAACAATTTAGGAGAAAGCAGCTGATAGAAAGTTGATAAAGCTGCACAAATATCAGGATATATGAGAGATTTAATCTGCGCAACAAACATATGTCAATAGAAAGCAAAATTCGCGTATACAAAACGATAATTCGACCAGTTATCGTATATGGAGAAGAAACTAAGGCTGATACAACAAAAACTAAACAAATAATAAGCACATTTGAAATGAAGATCTTAAGAACTAATCAGGGGAAAACTTTATTTGATAGGATACGCAATACAGAAATTAGAGGCAAATATCAAATTCAAGATGTATCCAAATAAATTATAGACAGACGAAAATATTGGAAAGATCATATAGAATGAATTGAAGACAGCAGAACTTGCAAAAAGAGTTAAATAAGATATAGTCTACTAATAGACGGGAGAACAACAAGAGGAAAACCAGCCAAAAGATGGGTAGACAGTGACTGCACATCGAATACATCTTACTTCGAGCAGTGATTTGGGAATTAAATAGGTTGAAAATCCTACAAATAAAGAAGAAGGAGATAGCAAAACGAGGCACACATTTATAATTTTATATGGGGCTATTCAGAAAGAAGGAACAGATTTCAAACATTTATTTCTTCCAAACTACAAAAAATAGAAACATAATTCCAACGTTCCTGGAAAGAGAAAAGTTAAAATTTTACTATATTATGCATTCAATATGAGCACCATTACAAAAATCAAAACGGTGGCTCATTTCTTGCCATACACGAATCAGCTGGTCACTAATCGAATTCACAGCTTCAACAATTCGATGTCGCAGATTTTCAAGAATGTCAGGCATAGAGGGGATAAAATCACGGTATATTACGTATCCCAACAGTTAAAAATCACACGGGGTTAGGTCTGGTGACCTGGGAGGCCACCGCGATGAAGTTGGTCTTCTGCTTCTCCTCTTCCAAACCAACGTCCTGTTGCGTCACATTTTAATACAAACAATCAACATGACAAGTAAAAGCGCCAATGCGGCTGTTTTCGGAACTTCAAACTTTTATCTTTCCAGAAACGTTGGAATTGTGTTTCTATTTTTTTCTAGTTTGGAAGAAATAAATGTTTGAACGCTGTTCCTTCTTTTTGAATAGCCCTGTATTAAAATGTTTGTATTATCTGAGTAGAGTAGGGTGCGTGTAGGCAAACAGTTTCGGATACTTTTGAAATTCACAATGGGTTGAAGCAAGCAGATGCATTATCTCCTCTACTATTAAATGTTGTACTAGAGCATCCCATCAAATCTTTAGAGGATGAAGAAGGCCTACAACTCAATGGTATTAATAAGCTGTTAGTTTATGCTGATGATGTAGTACTATTGGGCGTAGCGAGGATATACTAAAGGCCAACACGCACACACTATTGAGTATTCAAATACCTAGGAACAATAATCACAAATAGGAATGAGATGCACAAAGAAATTAAACATAGGCTTAATTCTGGAAATGCGCGCTATTATGCATTACAGAGACTCTTGACGTCCCAACTCCTTTCAAAAACGTTAAACTAAAAATATATGAAACTATTATTCTACCTGTTACATTATATGGATGCGAAACATAGAGTCTTACTTTAACGGAGGAAAATATATTACGAGTATTTGAGGATAAAGTTCTTAGGAAAATTTTGGGATCGAAGAAAGATAAATAGACAGGTTAATGGCGAAAACTACATAACAATGGGCTACATGGTCTTTATAAGAAGCCAGATATAATAAGAATAGTTAAGTCTCGTAGACTGCGATGGTCAGGACATGTGGCACGAATGGGGAATGATGCATGGAAGCTTCTTGTAGGAAAACCAGAGAGAGAACGCCCAATTGGTAGACCAAGAATTATATGGGAGAATAACATTAACCATGATTTGAGGGAAGTAGATTATACAGGGAATGATTGGAAAACATTAGCTCAGGATTGGGATGTGTGGAGAGCTTATGTCCATGCTGCCATGAACCTACGGGTTCGATAGTGCTAGTGAGTTAGTATTTTCTGAGTAACACCTCAATGGAATTTTACCATGAAATTGTCTACTGCATTTGAAGTATTTTTTACTAAGTTAATGTTAGTGTAGATGAAATGAGTTCAGTGCTCCGCATTCGGCAATAACAGAACCAGTGTAATTTGTATCCGTCATGCCTAATGGCTGCAATCTCACATAGAATTCAGTCTTTCAATAATATTGTGACGGAGGGTAGGGAGGATGACGACAGCCTCGGCCTAAGAAATCCGATGGATGGACAGAAAGACGGGTCTCTGATAGATGGATGGAGAATAATGACAATGCTTCACTATTGAATAGGGGTGTACATTGAAATTCCTTGTAATGTAATGATAACCTTATAGTTACTACGTATATGGCAAACGAACACAAAGTAATGCCAATAAACATAATAACACCTACAGTTTCAACTCGGAGACACAAACATCATTTGCCGGCTTTTTTTTAGATGCTTAAGTAAATAAATACCTGGTTATGCTTTTTTTTTTGTTTATACCGCTTTTCCTTTTTGTTTAACCTTTTTTTCATTTTTGTTTTACCTGTTTTGTTAACTTTCATTTATCCTCACACCCAGACCCAGGGTGGAGATTTAAAATCCCCTACTCCGCCCCGAATCGAACCCGAGTTGCCGGAGTGGAAGGTAGGGACTCTACCGACTACGCCACGGCGACGGACATTCTTTTAATACCTTAAACTTAGGTATAAAACTCCTAGATATATTCTCTTATTTATATTATTTTTTATATTTTTTTTCTTTGTCATTTTCTTTCGTTTACACTGTTCTTCCTCTTTTTTTTACGTTTGTTAACCTTTTTTCTCTTATTCACATATACAAACACTCCTATTTAAGATCCTACATACCTCGATTCCCAATTATTTATCATCCCGTTTCCAGTATCTATCCTCAAACCATAACCTAAACACAAGATCACAACATAGTCTCCTACTTAATATACCGCAACATAGGACATCACATCACTCCATGTCATATACCATCTCCACTTCTCGCAACTGGAATTCCCTACCACAAGAAATAAGGGGCTGCCGGACATTGGCATCTTTTAAAAGAAATCTAAATTTATATTTGCTCTAAACTCGACTTCATTATTATCCAGTGTAAGATATAATATATATATATATATATATATATATATATATATATTAATTGGTGTTTCCCGTATAATGTATCATATTTATATTATTATTATTATTATTATTATTATATTATTATCGTATCATTATTGTTATTACCCTATAAAATGTTGTTTGTACATGACATTTACATTGCTACATTTATTGTATCTTTAACTGTTTATAATTAGTATAGTGTATATCTATATTTGTCGAATATTTATTTGTATTTGTGCTGGTTGAGTGGAAGAGAGGGCCTTATGGCCTTAACTCTGCCAGAATAAATAAAGTATTATTATTATTATTATTATTATTATTATTATTATTATATTATTATTATTATTATTATAAACACAAGACAGGACACACACCCAGATCCAAGGTGGAGATTTAAAATCCCCTACCCCGCCGGGAATGGAAACCCGGTCGCCGGAGTGGAAGGTAGGGACTCTACCGACTACGCCACGGCGACTGACATTTTTAACATCAAGAATTGTATAGCACTGGTAATTACCTGAACTGTCAACATTGTAAACTAAAGTCAAATGTATGGTCTGATTTTTCTGGTTTATGGAATATATATTTCTTTCGTTAAATTGGAGAAACTCTTATTTCTGATGCCAGCTTATTTAAAAGACTAGACTAGACTGTGTGTTGGAAGTTCAATTCCGTACCAGACTGCAGTGAAAATACATCATGCATAAATGTAAGTTATCTACGTAAGTTAGGTATTGTATATTGTTATATAATTTGATATCAATTTAAATAATATCTACCGATTATTTTTCCATAACTTTATTAAAATATTGAATAAATTAAACTAATATATATTGTAGGATACATTGCCAATTTAATGTACCGTAATATACATTCCGACGAACCGACATTGTGGTTGTTAGTCAATTTTTAATTTCGGGTTTCAGGTAAATTCCCACTTCTAATGAACAAATTTTGCTGCATTTTGGAGAATATCTTCCTCGGTTTATTTTAATAGCATATACCGAGTTTTATTGTGAAAAATCGAAATTTGCGACCGCTAGAGCGATTCTTACTTTTCGTTTCAGGTAAACTTCTATACCTACCTAATGGCCCAATATTGTTGGTTAACGAACTCGTCCTTAATTTTTTTTAATCGATTGCTATGTGTCATGTTTGGTTTTGATGAAACAAAAGTTCCGGCCGCTAGAGCGTTAACGCGCACACACGCGCGCGCGCACACACACACACACACATATATATATATATATATATATATATATTCGATTACGGTAATTTTCGGTGTCTACTAGATAGGATCGCTGAATACCTTTAATTTTTTCAAAAAATATTTTTACGAGAACAATCTCAACAGCTTCATTCCTTTGGAATTTGCTAATAATCAATTTTCAGTTTCACTAACGATCTTTCACCGTAAAAATACAACCGTCAAGAAATGCGGACATGGGTTCTACTGGGGTAAAATTTTCCGGAGGTCAAATAGTCCCCCATTCGGTTCTCCGGGCGGGGACTACTTCAGGGAACCAATGCAAAGGCTCAAACACAGGGACATGTTCCTAGGAACATGGAATGTTAGGACTTTATACAATAGCGGGGCACTAGAGATATTAACGCGGGAATTGGATAAATCGCCCTTGGATATAGTCGCTTTACAGGAAGTTAGGTGGCCAGGAGAAGGTAGTCAGGAATCAGGAAGCTTTGCATTATACTATGGGGGTGCAGAAAGACCTGCATTTGGAACGGGTTTTTTAGTCAGAAGGAGGATCCTATCCGCTATCCGAGATATTAAGTTTGTTAGTGATAGGATATCATACATAATTCTAAAGGGTAAACGACATGATTTTATAATTGTAAATGTACATGCCCCCACAGAAGATAAAGATGACAAGATCAAGGATGAGTTCTATGAAGAATTAGAATGCTTATTTGATAGCCTTTCACGATATCATATGAAAATTGTCTTAGGAGATTTTAATGCAAAAGTGGGGCGGGAAGATATATTCAAACCAACAATAGGCAAATTCAGTCTTCATGAAGATAGTAACGACAACGGGGTTAGATTAGTCACATTTGCCACATCAAAGAATCTCATTGTTAAGAGCACAACATTTCAGCATAAGGATATTCATAAATACACCTGGACGTCCCCAGATGGAGAAACTCGGAACCAGATAGATCATGTATTAGTGGATAAACGCTGGCACAGTAGCATCATCGATGTTAAATCAGTTAGAGGGACAGACTGCAATTCGGATCATCATCTGGTCAGAGTGAAAATCAGACAACGGCTATCGCTTATGAGAGGAACAAACGCTAAAGATGATTCTGTAAAATATGAATTAAAAAACTTGAAAAATGATGAAATGCGGCAAGAATACCAAATCAAAATTGCTAATAGATTTGAAGTACTGGAATCTTCAGATGACAATGTGGCAAACGAAGAAGAAACTGATATAAATAAAGAATGGGAGGCTATAAGAGATACTATTAAATTGTCAGCATCAGAAAGCATTGGTTGTTTAAAAAAGAGGCAAAACAAGAAATGGTTTGATGAGGAATGTGCCGACATCGTAAAGAAAAGAAAGCTAGCAAAAATGAAATGGTTACACGAGCCAAATGAGGTTAAATTTAGAGCAATTGGGTAGTGTTAGACGGGAAACCACCAAGTTACTAAAGAGTAAGAAGAGGGAATATTTGAGAGAGAAGATTAATGATCTTGAAATGAATGCAAAAAATAGGAACATTAGAGAATTATATCAGGGAATTAGTATAGAGAAGAAAGGGTTTCAGGCTAGAACAAACATAATTCGGAATGAAAATGGGGATATGATTGCAGATTCCAAGAGTATATTAAATAGATGGAAAAGTTATTTTAATCAGCTATTAAATGTACATACAGAACAGGACATTGAGGAGGATAAGTTACAGACAGCAGAAATGCTAGTCGCAGAGCCAAGTGCATTAGAGGTTGAAATGGCAATTGAAAAATTGAAGATGTATAAAGCATCAGGTTCAGATGAGATCCCAGCAGAACTGATAAAATCAGGGGGAGAAAAATTGATGGACAAGATACGCTGGTTGCTTACTATGATTTGGGAAAAAGAAGCTCTTCCAGATGAATGGAAGGAATCAATTATCGTACCAATTTATAAGAAAGGAGATAAAACTGATTGCAACAACTATAGGGGCATCTCATTACTTTCAACTTCGTACAAAATTCTAACAAATATATTAGTAAGCAGACTTACTCCCTATATTGATGACATTCTAGGAGATCATCAATGTGCATTTAGAAGAAACAGGTCTACAACAGATCAGATTTTTAGTATAAGACAGATTTTAGAAAAGAAATGGGAATATAATGGTACTGTACATCAACTATATGTAGACTTCAAAAAAGCATATGATTCAATTAAGAGGGAGAAGTTATATAGTATCCTGCTGGAGTTCGGAATTCCTAAAAAGTTAGTTAGACTTATACGAATGTGTCTAAATGGCTCAACGAGTAGGGTGCGTGTAGGCAAACAGTTTTCAGACACTTTTGAAATCCAGAATGGGTTGAAGCAAGGAGATGCACTATCTCCTCTACTATTTAATTTTGTACTAGAGCATGCCATTAAATCTTTAGAGAATGAGGAAGGCCTACAACTGAATGGTATTAATAAGCTGTTAGTTTATGCTGATGATGTAGTACTACTGGCCGATAGCGAGGAGATACTAAAGGCCAACACGCACACACTATTGAGTAACACTAAGAAATTAGGACTGGAAGTAAATATCAGTAAAACTAAATATATGGTCACACGTAGAAATACATTATATAATGGAAATGGACAGCTAATGACAAATGAGGGAAATTTTGAGGAATTGGCTGAATTCAAATACCTAGGAACAATAATCACAAATAGGAATGAGATGCACAAAGAAATTAAACATAGGCTCAATTCTGGAAATGCATGCTATTATGCATTGCAGAGACTTTTGATGTCCCAACTCCTTTCAAAAAACGTTAAGCTGAAAATATATAAAACTATTATTCTACCAGTTATATTATATGGGTGCGAAACATGGACTCTTACTTTAAGGGAGGAAAGGAGATTACGAGTATTTGAGAATAAAGTTCTTAGGAAAATTTTTGGACCAAAGAGAGATGAACAGACAGGTGAATGGAGAAGACTACATAACAATGAACTACATGGTCTTTATAGGAAGCCAGATATAATAAGAACAGTTAAGTCCCGTAGACTGCGATGGGCAGGACATGTTGCGCGTATGGGGAATGAAAGACGTGCATGGGAACTTCTTGTAGGAAAGCCAGAAGGAAAACGCCCAGTTGGTAGACCAAGAATGAGGTGGGAGAACAACATTAACTATGATTTGAGGGAAGTAGATTATACAGGGAATGATTGGAAAGCATTAGCTCAGGATAGGGATGTATGGAGAGCTTATGTCCGTGCGGCCATGAACCTACGGGTTCGATTGTGCCAGTGAGTAAGTAAGTAAGTAAGTAAGTTATTGATATACGAAACATTTGTTACTTGTTAGGGTTAATTGTAAGATATAAATACGAGTATAAAAATGTTTTATTAAGATATTTGAATTCTTGAAGAATTGTAGCGTAATTTAAATACCGTAGCTGAATTAATTGTAAAATAATAAAAATGCAAGAATTTGGTTAATTAATACACAGTGATAAAGATAAACGTAACTTAGTTTTCCTTAGCTTAGTACCTTCTTTATGACTATTTTAATATATCTTAAATCTCATAGGCTTTGCAGGAACAGGATCCGTCGGGAGAAGATTATCTCTGAATTACATAGAATTGTTTTTAGAGCAAAACATGGGAAGGGTTCTATAACAACAAGTTACTCCTAGACCTCGATAAAAATAGGAAACAAAATAGTAAGAAGTAATTCTTTAAATTAAATATCTAATTCAGGCCACTTTTGTGTTTTTTTCCACATAGTGGACTCTTCCCGTTGGTTAACGAAATTAATGGAAATGTTTGCTCGTTGTGTCATTATTATTATTATTATTATTATTATTATTATTATTATTATTAAACAAATTTATCTAAAATTTAAATAATCTCTCCATAAGCTACTTTGTATGCCTTAATGATACACGTGTGTTAAGAAAACTTTTACAAATTGCAAGATAGATAATAGTATATTACGGTGCAAGGTTGGGAAGTGGTTTTTGCAGAATCGAGGAAAAATGTTTAAAAACCGAGTGATGGCGAGGTTTTTAATTTCTGAGATTCTGTAAAACACTTCACAAACGTGCGTTGTACATTATTTTTTGCGCGATGGTGTTTTGAAAATAATAAATAATATTAAAATAATAACATATTTTTTGGAAATATTTATGTTCATTAGAAACAACTGACTAACGTTAACAGTGTGGCCAGTGTTTATTAGTTGAAACAACAAAAGGCCTTGAGAGCAATAATTGTTAACATGGCCGGAAGTACGTATTTATTGTTTTATATTGTTTCAAATATAGTTCAGTTCATTTAAAATGAAGTGATTTATTTCGTATAATGTATATTAACACTACCTTTTGAATATTATCTGTATATGTACGTAATATACATAGAGGGCAGTGGTTTTACTTCCCGCACGTGGGTGTAAATGTAATATTACAGTACAGTTATTTAGGTTGGCAACCCCCGAAATGTGGGACGTTCAACTTTCAATAATGGTCGCCATTGCTAATTAGTGCGACAAAACGCACTATCGCGCAATAATATTATTTTGTGATAAAGTCGTGGCTTTCTTATTGGAGCGATAGTTTTATGGGGTATATACACATATATATATATATATATATTTAAATTGTAATCTTCATGAGATCTTCAACTGTTATGTTAACAAAAATAGCTGCAATCCTTAGAGATAATTATTTTATTCTCTAAACAAAAATCCAATAATATGCTATAACCTATATTTAAATCTGGGTTCTCCAAATGAGTGCTCACTTCTATTTGAATAAATACTGAAATATACGAGAGAACAATGAAATTCAATTACAATTTAACTATATATATTAGCTCTAAGTTATAATCTTACATTCTATAATGTCAGAACTGGTTGGTTTTAAGTTTACTATTAACGAATAATGATTTAAAACGTTAAATATTTTATGGAAATTATTTTATCCAGACAAATTGCTTTAGGCCCATAGTTAATGTAATTAGAGAAGAAAAATTATCACCGAACCGGGATTTCAACCCAAGATCTGGAATTTTACGCTCTACCGTTGAGCTACTTAAGCGCAAGTACAAATTTCCTGAGCCCCCGCAATAGAAAACTTTTTTAGAAATCTTTAATAGAGATTCTTCTACTGCGAGAAATCATTATAATTACGTACATGCAATGGCATTTTTTTAGACAAGATAGATATTAGTTTTAACATCACTGAGAGAAAAATTCTCACCTGAACCGGGATTTGATAAATATTTAGTACGTAGAATATACTGAAGGCCAAGTATGGCGCACGAGATTGGCCACCAATAGAGCAGAAGCAGATCGGACAAACCAAAGCAAGCAAACGTAGGAGAGGATGATAGATGAGATCGGGCGAGCGAATTAAAGTGTATACTCTACAGAACTGTATGTATGCGGGAATAATGAGCGCTAGATTAATGACATCTCTCTCCTTCTTGATGCTTACCGCCGTCTCAATCAGTGGCGGATTTCAAAAAATTCAGTATCTAATAAACAGGGAGGGATTTACCCAAAGGCTACAGTAACTATTAAAAGCTCTAAACTGTCATTTTAGGGGTCTGACGTTCAATCTCTGGTTTATACAATAAAAACACGTTCATGTGTGTAACATTTAAAAAACCTGACCTGGTCGACTAGTCTCACATCTGATTCCGAAGTTCGCAGATTCAAACTTGGACGGGTTTGATGTGTTGAAAAAAAAATCCTTCGGAAGGGACGTAAACCACGTGTCCCGTGTCGTACTCTGAACAAAGTACTTGAGCAAACATTTTCGGCTCTTTAATTTAATGCCGTGATCTGAATTAATACTCGAATGACCTGAACTGTTAAAAAAAAAATAAATAAAAAAATATCAGCTAACTGGAGAATAAACCTATGACCGCGTCAGCGACTGTTGACCATGGCCTTAGCAGCCGTGTAAAATGTCCATTGTACAACTGTTCGTGAAAGCCTTCATCCCACTACTATAATGAAATAGTAATGTTATAATAATAATAATCATCATCATCGTCCTTTCAAGTATTAGGCCCAGTGGCCCGTTACGGTCTCCCGCCATCTCCGAAAAGGTCGACCCCCAGATCTTCTGCCTCGAGGAATGTAGTGAAGAATTTGTTTTGGTATTCTGTGACGATCCATGCGCTGAATATGGGCTAGTCAATTGTTTCTATATTCTTGGAGGTATTCAGATATAGGTACGATGTTTAACTCTCTGGCTATTGTTGAATTTCTTTGGTAGTCTAGAAGGCTATAACCTGCAGTTCGTCGCAGAAATTTCATTTCCGTGGCTGTAATATGACGATCATCCTGAGTTCTGATGGTCCAAGCTTCACTGCCATAACAGATTATGGGTCTAGCGAGAATTTTATAGATTTTCATTCTTGTGTGTCTCTGCACTTTTGATGGTTTAAAAACTTGGTTGATAATTCTTAAAGCTTTATTATAGTTTTGTATTTTAAAGGATATATCACATTCCTCATTATAAGTTAGATTATATCCTAAGTATTTAAATGAATTAACTTGCTCTAATATTGAATTCTGAATACAAATTTTACTTCTTACTGGGAATTTCCCTTGAAAGGCCATAACTTTAGATTTTGTTGTTGATAATAGTTATAATAATAATAATAATAATAATAATAATAATAATAATAATAATAATAATAATAATAATAATAATAGTAATAATAATAGAATAATAATAGTAATACTATTAATAATAATAGTAATAATAATAATAGTCGTCAGGTTTACAAAGTAGGCTATCATTACAGCTTCCTGTGACCAGTGTTTACACTTTTTTCCCTTTCCTCCTAATCAACCTTCTATATACCGGTCTTGCAATCCTTTTTCATGCATCACTTTCTTTATGTTCTGTAGCCAAGTATTTTTAGGTCTACCTCTAGATCTTATTCCCGCCGGAACCCAATCAAGAACTCTTCTTGGTAACCTTTCATTGTCCATTCATTTTACATGTCCGTATCATTGGAATTTTCTGTATTTTACAAAATCTACTATTTAATATTCTTTATTACAAAATACAATAATAATAATAATAATATTAGTATTATTATTATTCCATGACCATATTTCAAAATAATCTGTCACAAAATATTCTCCTTACAAGTTATGTATTTTAACAAATTTACTGATTGTCTTTGCAAGATAGATTGTAAATAATAAAAAAAATGTTATTACGAAAATACATTATTTTGCTCTACATTTGTATTATTTTTAGATATATTTTAAAGATTGAAAATATACTATCAATTTATATTAAAAAAGGAATAATCTCTTAATACATTTATATCTACTTTATGCATAAAATAATTTCACAGATCACAATTACATACATGAACAGCAGGCTTTAACGTCAGCTAAGATAATATAGTAAAATCTGCTCTGTATCGCCAAGTGAGAGGCTTCATCTCCCTGTGACACTGATGTCATACTGACGAGGGAAGTCTCAATGTTCGCATACCTCATCCTACCTAAAAATGTTAATGATGAAGGGGTCATCTGTACGTATACGAATAATCAGTTGCGAGTTACAACTGTAAGATCCCGAGATGAAGACCAGAATATTTTTGTAGGAACTGCCCAAGCGTAATGTTTCAATTTCGCTGTTTTTTTAAAAAGAAATTAACGTCTCTTGTTTTATTCAAATCGGAAACATTTACTGGCAACGTTATTAAGTTTAAAATTTATTGAAATTTCACCTTAATAATTGATTTACTTAAACTATTTTATTTATGAATTATATTTTAATATGATAGAAGATGGTTGGAAAGTAATTGGAGATGGGATAAGCAATTCAATGTCTATACCTCGAAGTGAAGAAGAAGATGAAGAAGATGAAGAGGAAGATAATGATTTGATACAGTATTTTTAACATTTTCTATATGATATGTGTATTGGGTTTATCAGTTTTGTTTTCATAATCCTTAGATGTCGTGTCGGCCGGCACCCTCGTCATTCATATACCTCTATATATAGGGAATCATCTCATCTCATCCCTCGACCCGACCCTGAGTTGATACCTTAGATATGGAAATTATTTTTTTATTTGTTTATAGAATACTTAAATATTAATAATATTTTTTCATTATTTTAAAATTATTTTATGTTTTAAATCAAATATCTGGATTAATTTCGGTTACAGTTAAAACCCGCAGCTAATTTTGTCTCTTGGTTCAAATCAGTACGGAGATGATGCTATTTTTAAAATGTAGATATGAGAACATTGAGAGTTTCCTTGCGAGTACTTAACTCAGAGGGACATAATATTGCTGTAATTTACGTGAGTAAACTCTTAAATATGAAGTAAGGGTGGGTAAAGAAAGGAACTTTCTGCAGATGCCAACTGAACACACTTGATGTAACATGATTAAATGCTGTGTCGAAATTTTGAAACCAGTAACAGGAACAGTCCATACATTAGCCTGCTTGCCAAATTGCGTTCTTGCTCCTTTCTGCCACCCAAAAAAGAAACAGACGTCGGTAAAACCAACGAGACTTATTTTAAAATCCCCCACCACATCGTCACATTAGTCCCAGCCAAGGATATGCGCGACCAACACATGCAACTCGGACTCAAACACGTGAGCTGGAGTGGAAATTTCTATTATTCCAGGGTTTGAGTGAAGTTCACAGAAATTATACCCATACCATGATCTAAACATTTTTTACTAATGGTATGATATTTAACGGTGCTATATTAACTTACATAGACTTAATCAGTAACCCTTAAATTGGCAAAATATCCTACACGATACATCAATTGATTTAATTCATTTAATATCTAATAGGCCTATATAAAAAGTAAAGATGGTTTGTTTGTTTGTATTTTATCTGATTTTGATGGGGCTTTTTGAAACATGTTCAGGAGATTCTCGGGATGAACATAGGCTATAAGATAGTTGTGATACTCAACTCCTACATTTTTGAAAATCACCCTTTATAGTGAAAAACGTGAAAAAATAGTTTTTTGGACTCTTAAATGACCTAACCTGACCTGTAATACATACTGAAGTATACCGACCCAACCTGACCGATCTTGACCTTCACTGACCGGACGTGAGCGCCTTTTTCCCCTTCCTTTCTTGTCTAAAATATTAAATATTCTCACTGGTATTATTAAACCCGGAGGTTCTTGGCCGCTCTATTATAAGTCCTCCATATATCCCTAACCTGAGCTAAAGTTTTCCAGTCAGTCACTTTATAATTCACCTGTCTCAAATCATGGTTTAATACTATTCTTCCATCATATTCGGTATACTTACTGATGGATTTCATTCTGACTTTCTTGCAAGAAGTTTCCTTGCCCCTCTTTCATTCCGACATGAAAATTAGAAAAGAATATCACAAAATTTTGAAATAGTATTGGATGCAAAATGTGGGAGCGAAAACAGAATTTTATATTTATACTTCCTGAAATAACATTAACCTTAATTAGGCCTACACATTTTATAGGTAAAATATTATTATTTTTTACTTATCAATGGGTGAATTAGTTATTTGTGCACTATGTGTGCATATTTTATGTTTGAAATAATTATATTTTGAGTCTGAAAGGGATAATCCTTGATATTAGTTGGATGATTATTTATTATGGAGCTTCTTCTTCTTGTTCTTCTTCTTAAAGATAATTTGTAGGATAGTTTTATGGGAAAAAAATTCCATTTAAAACTTTTCTTTAATTTTTTAATTATTAATTAATTTTTTAGTTTGGTTTAAAATAGATAGGGCTAAGCTTGTCTATATTTTATAAATGGGAATTAGTTCAAATATTATGAATTTATAGTTGGTTATTTTCATCCTGTTTATTTCCAAAATCACTCGTCGGAAGAAGACATATTGGATGTGCATGCACTGTCTATCCATCTCTTGTCTGGTCTTCCTCTTGTTATTTTCCCGTCCATTGGTCTATCTTCTTTAGCTCTTTTGCAAGCCGGTTTTATTCCATTCTTTCTGTATGACCCTTCCAATATTTTCGTCTATCTATAATAAATTTGGTTCTGTCTTGAATATGACATTTGTCCCTATTTTCTGTGTTGTGTATTTTATAGAACAATTGTTGAAATTCAGTACCTTATTGTCATTTAAATAGTTCTGTTAATATATGTCCATATAAGACCAGGTACCATCCAACCTTCTAAAAAAAAAAGGATACCAGAAACTATATTTAAAGTAAAATCGGCCAAACCACTTTTCGACTCTTCTCTTGAAATTGACGAAGAATTATTCAGTCTTGCGCCCAAGTACCTATGATTTTTCTAGGCCTGTTAAAGGTACACATGTGTTTTTATAATAGTAGTGGAGATTATTTTTTTTATAAAATACATAGCTTATAATTACAGCAACAGTGCTCACGGGCCTTTTAGACCGTTCATGCTCATTCGTGTTCCATGATTAAAGAAAAAAGTATTATCTCTTCCTCCCTTCCCTCTCTCTCTCACTCCTCTCTCTCCCCCCTCTCATCCATATACCTATATAAGCTCTATTTCCTATTGTAGGCTATGCATATGTGATTAAGAAACTTTTCTTTGGTTATCCGTGTCATGAATTTAAGGTTGGCCTCTGTCCACCGATTCCGACGTTTTGACATGATCCCACATGCCATTATCAAGGAATTATATGTTCGAATTACTGGTTTAGGTCTTACACAGTTTAAACACAATACGTTTTCATTGCGGTCCATTTCGTAAGCTGTACACCCATCCAAGGGTTGACCACGTTCCATGTTGCCCAACCGTGGTATTCTTCATATCTTCTATGTTGTTTTAGGTATGACATTGCAGGCAGCGAGAGCAGTTTTCCTTGTAGATTGAAATCTTTGGGCATCATCTTGGGTGTTCATGGAATGTGGTCTTGCTGTTCATAGAATGTGGTGTTTTCTCAATTTCTATTGCTTCCCTGTAGATTCTTGATTTTTCATTATTTATTTTAGCCAAAGTTCTAGATCCTGTGAGGTCGATCTTGTGACCCTTGTGTTTCATGTGTTCCACCATAGTTGTAGTATATATAAAACACATTCTCTCTCTCTCTCTCTCTCTCTCTCTCTCTCTCTCTCTCTTTCTCTTTTATCCGTATATCTTCATAGGCTCTATCTCCTATTGTAATTCCGACTGCGTCCTTTATACTATAAATATAGCGCCTATATAACAAAACTTAAGAGAACACACATAGTAAATAGTGTACAGTAGGCCTTCATATGAGAATGCAACTAATGCAACTTGATATAAGAATATAACTGCATATTTGAAAAAAAAAATACTACGTACATTGAAAGTTTTCATTATCAATCATTTTATTGAGCTCTAATTAATCGTCTTTTTTTTAAAGTATCCGTACAGTTTTTTTCTGAAGTCTCATGTGTTATAAAATAAAATAAGTTAAAATATACCTTCTTAGGTAAAATCCGTCGTCCTCAACTTATAAAATGTGTAATCTTTATTCCTGTAGGCCTTTCAGGGCATCCGTCCCATCTTCAGCAGTTCATTCTTCGCTACAACATCCAGTATGATGTTTGATGCTGTAACGAAGAATGAACTGCTGAAGATGGGACGGATGCCCTCAAAGGCCTGCAGGCATAAAGATTACACATTTTATAAGTTGAGGACGACGGATTTTACCTAAGAAGGTATATTTTAACTTATTTTATTTTATGACTATCCACCTCAACGGTTTTAACTATGAATTTTATTAGTATTGACTCATATGTTAATTGGTCGCGGTCCAGAACAGAATGAAAAGTTGTAAGAAATGAAGTGAAGTGACCAGACTTAGTCCTCCTTGCAGCAAGGCTCGTGTCAACTAATGGGGCTCCCAACATGACGTGACTTGACGTGACTTGACATGACACAATGACATCTGACACTCTGTGCGACACGTGCTGCAACCAATTGCTCAACACGCATTAACTCTATTCTTCGAGATGTCGACTGACACAGGACCACCTGCAGTTTAACACACGTTCTCTATGTATTTGGCTTCACCATCGTGTTGTCCTATTAGATATTAGTTAATGTGATTCTTGTATGCATTTTAGGGGAAGGCAGAATTTTTCGGGGAGTAAAATTTGAATCATCACGCAAATAAAAACAATGGCTTTCAAGGGCACGTAACCAGTGCGGACAACGATAATATTAGAAAATAAACCAATAGATCAAGTGACAAAATAAAACTTCCTAGATTGCGAAATATCATACACAATGGAAACAGATATAAAAACAAACTAAATAAGTTTAATTATATAACAGGAACACTAAATAGTATATTACGATGCGAGGTTGGGAAGTGGTTTTTACAGAATTGAGGAAAAAGTTTAAAAATCGAGCGATAGCGAGGTTTTTAATTTCCGAGATTCTGTAAAACACTTCACAAACGTGCGTTGTGCATTATTTTTTGCGCGATGGTGTTTTCAAAATAATACATAGTAAAATAATAACATCTTTGTTAGAAATATTTGAGTTCATTATAAACAATTGACTAACGTTGGCAATATATATTAATTGAAATATCAGGAGGCCTTGAGAATAATTATTGATAACATGGCCGCATGTACGTATTTATTGTTTTATGTCGTTTCAAATAAAGTTCAGTTCATTTAAAATGCAGTGATTTGTTTCGTGTAATGTATATTAACACTACCTGTTGGATGCTTTCTGTATATACATTGTACGTAGTATACATAGAGGGCAGTGGTTTTACTTCCCGCACGTGGGTGTAAATGTAATATTACAGTATAGTTATTAAGTTTGGAAACCCCGAAATGTAGGAAGTTGAACTTTCAATAATGGTCACCATTGCTGGTAAGTACGACAAAACTCACTATCGCGCAAAAAAGAACTTTGAAAGATGAAGTTATACAAAACAATTGCAGTTCCTATTATTACTTACGGATCCGAAATATGAACAGTGACAACACAATTTGATAGAATCCAAGCTGCTGCAATGAAATACCTCAGAACCAATAGCAGGACAAGAAAGAACAGACAAAAACAACACAGAAATACGACAGTAACTAAAATAGAGGAATTAAACACAACAACGGTGAAAAACACAAAGTGGAAAGAACACTTAGCAAGGATGACTGAGAACA
Source organism: Diploptera punctata (assembly GCA_030220185.1). Lineage (NCBI taxonomy): Eukaryota > Metazoa > Arthropoda > Insecta > Blattodea > Blaberidae > Diploptera > Diploptera punctata. The sequence goes on from JASPKZ010000043.1 coordinate 2,579,651, forward strand.
GAATACAAAAAGCAGTATATAACTATTCACCAAGAGGAACAAGAAGTTTGGGAAGACCAAAGAAAAGATGGAAAGAACAGCAATTTGGAACCGGATTAGGCTAGCAAAAAAACCTAAACCGTAACGAAGAAGAAGATGAAGTAATATTTGAAGATTGTTGGGCCACGTAAATGTCAGAGGCCCTTAAATATATTGCAATTGCCTATCTTCAACATAAAATTACCCACAGTAGAAAAGTACAGCGAGAACATGGGTTATTTATATTAGAACGCTCAGCCAGTATATCTGAATCTGTCGGTAAAATTAATTTCCATCCTAAATTTATGAAATCAAACTTAATAATAGTAGACTAATTATAATATTACTCCCTAAGTTATTATTACAATATAAATTAGAAGGAAACAGAATTTTTGGAAGATATGTAAGAAAGTGGGAAGATTGCTTTAAATTTCCTGAAATCGGAACAGGACAACAGGCCTTAATCAACGATGAATAATAATAATAATAATAATAATAATAATAATAATAATAATAATAATAATAATAATAATAATATAATATTATATAATACACGTATTAGTGCTAGAAGAACTGTTACAGTCTCAATGAAACGAGGTGCTCTCGAGCCATCTCTTCCATAGACGAACAAATATCTCTTGCCATATGGTTAATACCGTCTGTTGACTATGGGCGTTCTTGATCTAGACATTCTGCTAAGACGTTCCTGCCTATTTCTGTAGTAATCATGAAAGTAATTTAAGACTGATATCACATTTAGATGATCTTATAAATATCCATTATTTTAATAATAATAATAATAATAATAATAATAATAATAATAATAATAATAATAATCTTACTAACGCTATAGAACCCGTAGCTCTCCAGCATCCCTATCCTGAGCTAATGTATTCCAATAATTCCCTGTATAATCTACTTCCCCAAAATCATGGTCAATGTTAATATCAGACCTCAATCTTGGCCTGCCTACCGGGCGCTTTCCCTCTGGTTTCCCAAGGAGTTTTAATGTCTCTCTTTCGTTCTCCATTCGTGCCATATGTCCTGCCCATCGCAGTCTACGAGTATAATGCTACTTATAATACTATATAATAGTAGAAATAATAGTAATAATGATAGCAATCGTATTATTATTATTATTATTATTATTATTATTATTATTATTATTATTATTATTATTATTGAAACTAGTAGAGTTATAGTCAAGGAATATAAAACCATTGCAACGAGTAAATAATAAACATTTTATAATTATACACTTAAATTATTTCTCGGACTAATTCTGAAGGGTACTAACTAAAAATATATGCTTAAAAATAAGCACAATAGTTTTAAATACTTTAATAGTTATAAATACATTCTCAAATAATTTACAATTTATAAAATACTTTTACTTAAAACCGTTGAAAATGGCCTTCATTTCACTGAGCTTCAAGAAAAGATCACCCCCAAATTAATATTAAATATTGATATATGAATATATTTGGGGTGACCTTTTCTTGAAGCTCAGTGAAATGAAGGCCTTTTTCAATGGTTTTAAGTGACATTTCACCCATTCATTGTACAGGAAATATTTTAAACCCATTCATGGCACAGGAAATGTTTTATTTCAACAAACAGTCCAAAACATTATAACCCTGGAGGTGAACTTTTACTTAAAACCGTTGAAAATGGCCTTCATTTCACTGAGCTTCAAGAAAAGATCACCCCCAATTAATATTAAATATTGATATATGAATATATTTGGGGTGACCTTTTCTTGAAGCTCAGTGAAATGAAGGCCTTTTTCAATGGTTTTAAGTGACATTTCACCCATTCATTGTACAGGAAATATTTTAAACCCATTCATGGCACAGGAAATGTTTTATTTCAACAAACAGTCCAAAACATTATAACCCTGGAGGTGAACTTTTACTTAAAACCGTTGAAAATGGCCTTCATTTCACTGAGCTTCAAGAAAAGATCACCCCCAAATTAATATTAAATATTGATATATGAATATATTTGGGGTGACCTTTTCTTGAAGCTCAGTGAAATGAAGGCCTTTTTCAATGGTTTTAAGTGACATTTCACCCATTCATTGTACAGGAAATATTTTAAACCCATTCATGGCACAGGAAATGTTTTATTTCAACAAACAGTCCAAAACATTATAACCCTGGAGGTGAACTTTTACTTAAAACCGTTGAAAATGGCCTTCATTTCACTGAGCTCAAGAAAAGATCACCCCCAAATTAATATTAAATATTGATATATGAATATATTTGGGGTGACCTTTTCTTGAAGCTCAGTGAAATGAAGGCCTTTTTCAATGGTTTTAAGTGACATTTCACCCATTCATTGTACAGGAAATATTTTAAACCCATTCATGGCACAGGAAATGTTTTATTTCAACAAACAGTCCAAAACATTATAACCCTGGAGGTGAACTTTTACTTAAAACCGTTGAAAATGGCCTTCATTTCACTGAGCTTCAAGAAAAGATCACCCCCAAATTAATATTAAATATTGATATATGAATATATTTGGGGTGACCTTTTCTTGAAGCTCAGTGAAATGAAGGCCTTTTTCAATGGTTTTAAGTGACATTTCACCCATTCATTGTACAGGAAATATTTTAAACCCATTCATGGCACAGGAAATGTTTTATTTCAACAAACAGTCCAAAACATTATAACCCTGGAGGTGAACTTTTACTTAAAACCGTTGAAAATGGCCTTCATTTCACTGAGCTTCAAGAAAAGATCACCCCCAAATTAATATTAAATATGATATATGAATATATTTGGGTGACCTTTTCTTGAAGCTCAGTGAAATGAAGGCCTTTTTCAATGGTTTAAGTGACATTTCACCCATTCATTGTACAGGAAATATTTTAAACCCATTCATGGCACAGGAAATGTTTTATTTCAACAAACAGTCCAAAACATTATAACCCTGGAGGTGAACTTTTACTTAAAACCGTTGAAAATGGCCTTCATTTCACTGAGCTTCAAGAAAAGATCACCCCCAAATTAATATTAAATATTGATATATGAATATATTTGGGGTGACCTTTTCTTGAAGCTCAGTGAAATGAAGGCCTTTTTCAATGGTTTTAAGTGACATTTCACCCATTCTTGTACAGGAAATATTTTAAACCCATTCATGGCACAGGAAATGTTTTATTTCAACAAACAGTCCAAAACATTATAACCCTGGAGGTGAACTTTTACTTAAAACCGTTGAAAATGGCCTTCATTTCACTGAGCTTCAAGAAAAGATCACCCCCAAATTAATATTAAATATTGATATATGAATATATTTGGGGTGACCTTTTCTTGAAGCTCAGTGAAATGAAGGCCTTTTTCAATGGTTTTAAGTGACATTTCACCCATTCATTGTACAGGAAATATTTTAAAACCCATTCATGGCACAGGAAATGTTTTATTTCAACAAACAGTCCAAAACATTATAACCCTGGAGGTGAACTTTTACTTAAAACCGTTGAAAATGGCCTTCATTTCACTGAGCTTCAAGAAAAGATCACCCCCAAATTAATATTAAATATTGATATATGAATATATTTGGGGTGACCTTTTCTTGAAGCTCAGTGAAATGAAGGCCTTTTTCAATGGTTTTAAGTGACATTTCACCCATTCATTGTACAGGAAATATTTTAAACCCATTCATGGCACAGGAAATGTTTTATTTCAACAAACAGTCCAAAACATTATAACCCTGGAGGTGAACTTTTACTTAAAACCGTTGAAAATGGCCTTCATTTCACTGAGCTTCAAGAAAAGATCACCCCCAAATTAATATTAAATATTGATATATGAATATATTTGGGGTGACCTTTTCTTGAAGCTCAGTGAAATGAAGGCCTTTTTCAATGGTTTTAAGTGACATTTCACCCATTCATTGTACAGGAAATATTTTAAACCCATTCATGGCACAGGAAATGTTTTATTTCAACAAACAGTCCAAAACATTATAACCCTGGAGGTGAACTTTTACTTAAAACCGTTGAAAATGGCCTTCATTTCACTGAGCTTCAAGAAAAGATCACCCCCAAATTAATATTAAATATTGATATATGAATATATTTGGGGTGACCTTTTCTTGAAGCTCAGTGAAATGAAGGCCTTTTTCAATGGTTTTAAGTGACATTTCACCCATTCATTGTACAGAAATATTTTAAACCCATTCATGGCACAGGAAATGTTTTATTTCAACAAACAGTCCAAAACATTATAACCCTGGAGGTGAACTTTTACTTAAAACCGTTGAAAATGGCCTTCATTTCACTGAGCTTCAAGAAAAGATCACCCCCAAATTAATATTAAATATTGATATATGAATATATTTGGGGTGACCTTTTCTTGAAGCTCAGTGAAATGAAGGCCTTTTTCAATGGTTTTAAGTGACATTTCACCCATTCATTGTACAGGAAATATTTTAAACCCATTCATGGCACAGGAAATGTTTTATTTCAACAAACAGTCCAAAACATTATAACCCTGGAGGTGAACTTTTACTTAAAACCGTTGAAAATGGCCTTCATTTCACTGAGCTTCAAGAAAAGATCACCCCCAAATTAATATTAAATATTGATATATGAATATATTTGGGGTGACCTTTTCTTGAAGCTCAGTGAAATGAAGGCCTTTTTCAATGGTTTTAAGTGACATTTCACCCATTCATTGTACAGGAAATATTTTAAACCCATTCATGGCACAGGAAATGTTTTATTTCAACAAACAGTCCAAAACATTATAACCTGGAGGTGAACTTTTACTTAAAACCGTTGAAAATGGCCTTCATTTCACTGAGCTTCAAGAAAAGATCACCCCCAAATTAATATTAAATATTGATATATGAATATATTTGGGGTGACCTTTTCTTGAAGCTCAGTGAAATGAAGGCCTTTTTCAATGGTTTTAAGTGACATTTCACCCATTCATTGTACAGGAAATATTTTAAACCCATTCATGGCACAGGAAATGTTTTATTTCAACAAACAGTCCAAAACATTATAACCCTGGAGGTGAACTTTTACTTAAAACCGTTGAAAATGGCCTTCATTTCACTGAGCTTCAAGAAAAGATCACCCCCAAATTAATATTAAATATTGATATATGAATATATTTGGGGTGACCTTTTCTTGAAGCTCAGTGAAATGAAGGCCTTTTTCAATGGTTTTAAGTGACATTTCACCCATTCATTGTACAGGAAATATTTTAAACCCATTCATGGCACAGGAAATGTTTTATTTCAACAAACAGTCCAAAACATTATAACCCTGGAGGTGAACTTTTACTTAAAACCGTTGAAAATGGCCTTCATTTCACTGAGCTTCAAGAAAAGATCACCCCCAAATTAATATTAAATATTGATATATAAATATATTTGGGGTGACCTTTTCTTGAAGCTCAGTGAAATGAATGCCCTTTTCAATGGTTTTAAGTGACATTTCACCCATTCATTGTACAGGAAATATTTTAAACCCATTCATGGCACAGGAAATGTTTTATTTCAACAAACAGTCCAAAACATTATAACCCTGGAGGTGAACTTTTACTTAAAACCGTTGAAAATGGCCTTCATTTCACTGAGCTTCAAGAAAAGATCACCCCCAAATTAATATTAAATATTGATATATAAATATATTTGGGGTGACCTTTTCTTGAAGCTCAGTGAAATGAATGCCCTTTTCAATGGTTTTAAGTGACATTTCACCCATTCATTGTATAGGAAATATTTTACACCCATTCATTGTACAGGGAATATTTTACACCCACTCATTGCACGGGAAATATTTTATTTCACAAAAAGTCAAAAAAGTTATAACCCTAGAGGGTTATACATTTTTGGACTGTTTGTTGAAATAAAATGTTTCCCTGTGCAATGAATGGGTGAACTTTTGCGTAAAACTATTGAAAAAGTCCTTCATTTCACTGAGCTTCAAGAAAAGGTCACCCCAAAATTAATATTAAATATTGATATATAAATAAATTTGGGGATGACTTTTCTTGTAGCTGAGGAAATGAAGGCCTCTTTCAATGGTTTTAAGTAAACGTTCACCCATCCATTGTACAGGAAATATTTTATTTCACAAAAGTCCAAAAAGGTATAACCCTAATGTATATATAGGCCTGCAGTTTTTCGCTTCAAAATTAGCCTGTAGGCCTATATTTTTTGTAGTGATACTAATTATTATAAAAATAAATTTTCTCAACTCGTGTCTAACTCAGGGTCGGTTCGAGGCATAAGATGAGATGAAGCCCCTATAATTATAGATGTCTTTGAACTATAAGTGTGCCGGCAGACCAAATCCTGACGCACCGTCACAGGGGCGAATGAGTGAAATGAAACGAAATGAATGAGATTAGTATAGAGAAATGGTGCAATTAAATTTGTGGCAGGGGAATACTGGAGAAACCCCGAGAAAAATCTGCCCAAGCTCCGTTTCGTCCACCACAAAACCCACATGGTGTGACCGTGACTCGATCTCGAAACCCCAGCGGTAAGAAGCGAGCGTATACCGCTAGCGTCACGAAACCGCCTATATTAATTAATATTTAAATTATATTAAACATTTTTTAAATATTTTATAACTTCCAGTAATATTAGCGAATTCCAATGGAATGAGGTTTCACTCATAAAAACATTATATATAGGCCTACATGAACTCTCTAGCGGCGCAATATTTTATTTTGCGGTTAAACTCAACATACAGCAATCCATTATAAAAAGTAACCAGCAAAATTAGACCATCAGAACTGCGAGCTAACCTAAAAACTGAAATTTTAGTGAATATTTCAAAGCTCTAATTGGTGTAGTTTTTGTTTTCTTTCAATGGAACTTGGCGTAGGCCTATACGATTAAATTAACAATATTCCATAAACCAGTAAAATCAGACCATAAATTCGACTTGCCGAGGAACTAGCTTAAATTATCGATTTCTTCTAGACAGACTTTTAATGATTATTATTATACAGGATTTCTCTAATTGTTCGCTAGGTTATCTATAATTGAGTTAATATAAGATAATTATAACTTTTGGTTTTAAGTACAGAATACCGTACTCGTTTTGGTTATTATGTCATCCTTACGTTTAAGCAGATATTTCCTTCCCAAAATATTATGTTCCTAGAAGTTTGGTATCCCACTTACACATATTGATAACTATTATTATGGACCAAACCTATTATTGTTTAGTATTCAGGTGAAAATTTTGTAATTATTTAATTATTTTAAAATAATTGCTTACATCCTGTGATAATTCTTAGTTTCTAACTTTCACGGTTCGAAAATAACGGAGAGTGAATTTTAAGGAGTTATATGTTAAAAGGGGCATATGTATACAGATCGTTTGCCTGTTAGAAACCAATAATATTACGCCTATATTTTCAGGCTAAGGTATGATTTCAACTGTATTATCAACAGTCATCATCATCATCACTCCAGGGATTAGGCAATTGCCCGTTCCGACTTCATATTGCATCAGCCCAACGTCTTCTAGGTCTTCCAACATCACGCCTTCCTCTTGCTTGATAATTTCTGGCTAACAATGGATATCTCTCCTTGCTCATTCCATCCATGTGATCAATCCATTTCTGTCTGTAATTCGTGACTTTATCCAATAAAGGCTGTACTTTCAATTCTTCTCTTATATCCTCATTTCTTATTCTATCAAGTCTTGTACATCCTTTTACTTGTCTTAGGAACCGCATCTCTGCCGTCTGTAAACAACAGTCTCTCCCCTAATGCACTTATTTAATGCAAAATTTTCTCACTCTTTACAAATTTTAAATACAAATTGCTAATCATATTATACGTCAATTTCTTGAAGGTAGATTAAAGTAATTCTGTGTAAGGAACTGTTTTTTCTGCTATTTAATTAAATTAATTAGTATGTCAAGTGTGGTTAAGGCAAGAAGCCTTGGCGCATTGCTACGGTACTTGGGCTGGTTCGAGTTCCCATGGGGAAGACATTTTTCTCATGGAATTTCGGCCAGTATGGGACCGGTGCCATCCCAGCATCATAGGCATTTGGGTAGCTACAATAAGTAGGTTGAGAAGACCATCTATAACGGCTAGGGAACAGAAATGTTGACCACATATCACCCTAGATTGGCTAGATGATCGTCTACCTCTGTGATTAACACATGTGGATGTGAGGCTAGCAGCCGGCTGGTAGGCCAAGGGCCTTCTAGGCCTGTCGCGCTTGGAGTTTGTTTTAATTAGTAGGTCTGCAAACAGGTCTATGGTCTAATTCCATGACTTAGGAGAAGAAGAATTAGGATATCTATCAATTGGACGATTCAGAAACGAATTTTTACAAATAATTGATATCGGAAAATAAATTGATGAGTTTTATTGAATTGAAGATTAGGAAATTAATAAAAAATCATAATTGATCCATTAACGAATATGTGAAAATAGTTGATTAGGCTCTGTTTTAATTAATGAATCATAACAAATTTACAGAACTCTAAGGAAATCACTGAAATGGTTTTCACCGATTACCTTATGAACTACTCAATTCCGAATATAATTGTGATTACAGGGAATTAATTAAGTCGAAAATGTTCAAAATGACGAAAATACATTAACAGATCGTTATTAAAACTGTAAATTAACAGATGTAGGAGCTTATGATTTTAGGTGACGAAGAAATAGTAGTAAAATCCACTCTTTTTTTTTCGTTGCGTTAATACGAGTACAATTTCAAATGTTAGTCCTTAGTTAAAATAAATTAATTCTCTAGATTTCTCACAAGCTATTTCAAAATAAAATGCTTAGGAAAAGTTTTGGACCAAAACTGTCTCAACAGACAGGGGAATGGAGAAAATTATTTAATAGTGATCTACATAATAATCACGGGAAACCAAATATAATAAGAACAGTCAAGTCTCTTAGATAGCGAAGAGTAGGATATGTAGCATGAGTAAGAAGTGAATAGGAACATGGAAACTTCTTCTATGAAAGATAGGAAGAAAACACTCAGTATGAAACGAAGAATGAGATGGGAGAATAACACTAATCACGATTTGAGGGCGGGGAATTATACAAGGCATTATTGGAAAATATTAGCTCAGGATAATTAGTTAATTTCTTACGTCATCCTAAAAAAATTGAAATCAATTTAATTGGCCCAGGTGATGTTGCCTGAATCTCGTATTCAGTTTAATGTCTAATACCGACCAACCCGAAAGCTTTATCGTGGCTTTCTTCACTCTTCTTCATCTTCTTCTCATTTTTTAGGTCCATGACCTGTTTCTTCTATTTTTTCTCCAGATATCCTTATCCCTCCTCTGGTAACTTATATCTTGCTATGCTCACAATTCTATCTGGTGACATGCGGTATAAGTTATATATATTGATTACATTCAAATCTTTTTTTACCCATTCTCAAATTGCCTGAATATTCAGCTGCCTTCTTATTTCTTCATTACTAATTTAATTTTTCCTTGATTTACGTACGATGTTCCTCAGAATTTTCATTTAATTTGTTTCTAAAGTTTGTTTTGTTTTTATAGTATGTGCTCTTGTTTCGGAGGCATAGGTCAATATTGGGCGCATCACTGCTTTGTACATTATATTCTTGTTTTGGTACTTTATTTAAGTACTTGTTTTTCCTTTCTTCAGTCATCAAGGGAAATAGTGGATTGGAATTTCTTTAACTGAACATATTTCAACATAATCAATATTTCATTGTATTATAAAAATTAGAACAACACGACTAAAGGTTAGAAAAACTGTAAGGCCAATTTAAATTTATTCAATTAATTTGCAAAAGAATATAAACGTAGTAAAAAATAAACGAAGCCTGCACGTATATAGGCTATACACAAGAATCTTGCACAGTATTATGATATAATCTTAAGATTCTAAGATGAATATGACGAGCTCTAAGTCTCAAAATAAAAATGAGTCGAAAAAAGTATTGAAATTATTTTTACACTAGAATAGTATAATGTTTTATGCTATCACTACAGTATAAACGTGTTACTTAACCGCTTCTTCTACTATGGTTTTGTGTGTTATATAATTGGTTAAAATTTGGAAAGATAAGTAAGGGGTTTTGTGTAGGTAGGGACACTGAGGGCTGAAACTAATATGAAATGTAAAACTGGACTAGGGCTACTGTATTTATACAAAGGATGCGGACATAATTAGAACAATCGATGAGGCAATTACATTACCCAAAGAGATCCACAAACATGGGCCATGTTTATATAAATGAGGTAATTGCATACAACTTTCCACACCAGTTTTCAACCCCAAACTGCCGCTTCTCGCTTTCTATTAATGGACTGCCACACAGTGTGAGAGCAAAGAGATAATAAAACTAATAACAGGAGAAGAATTACCAACTTTGGTGTAAGTCCAAAGATATTGTTTAGACAACTTAAAAACTGAAAATCGTCTATGTCAATTATTTATTAGAATATGTTAGTTTACATTGCATTCTCTCCTGGCATTGGTTGATCTGTAATCTAACGTAGGGATGGTTGGTAGATGGAGTTACGTCATCCCGATGACATGAGAGCAATAAATGATGAAATAATTATCAGAAATAAATCCAGATCAACAACGACTACATGAATAGTTTCCTTGGAGAAACAATTCCTGTGATCTGTGCGATTATAAGACCCGGGACCTCATGAACTATGTTCAGAAGATCTGTTCACAAGCTATAAGGCTGCTCATTTCTAATTATTTATTTTATAGTTACGAAATTAAATACGGTTTGAAAACGATAAGTTAGTAATTAATTACAATTAAAATCAAAGTAAATTCAATCCAAAAATATATGATTCAGTACATAACATGAATTGTTCCAGAATTGTTATACGACGAAATTAAAACTTTCCTGAAAAGACGCAAGATTATTATTTTTTTCTTTTTTCTTCTTCTTATGCTTATCTACTAGCCTGTTCCGGCTCCAAATTGCTGTTCTTTCCATATTTTCTTTGGTCTTCCCAAACTTCTTTTTCCTCGTGGTGAATAGCTGTATGCTGCTTTTGGTATTCTATTCTCAGTCATCCTTGCCAAGTGTTCTTTCCAGTCTATTGTTGTCTTTAATTCCTCTACTTTTAGTTGTTGTCTTATTTCTGTGTTATGTTCTTGTCTGTTGTTTGATATCCTGCTATTGGTCTGAGGAATTTCATTTGAGCAGCTTGTATTGTGGCAGATTGTTGTGTTCTCACTGTCCATGTTTCGGATCCATAAGTAATAATAGGCACTGCAATTTTCTTGTATAATTTTATATATGACTTTATTTTTCATTGCCATAGCGTAGAGGTTAAGACAATAGGTTACAAGCCGGAAGATCAAGAGTTCCAGTCCCTGTGGGGTAAGGATATTTAAACTGACACAATGCTTTTACCGGCACGATGGCCCTGGGGTCGGCTCAGCCTCTAACGGATATAGTACCAGACTCTTGTTCTGGGGTAAAGGCGGCCATTACGCAGGGCTGACAACACTACTGACATCAAATGTCGTTTGTCTAGAAAAAATGGCAGCAATAACCTCCTACTATCACAAGGGCTCCTAAGGACTGTATTTGGATCACTTTACCTTTACATGCAGGTAAAATAATGTATAAGCAAGTTGAAAGTGGACATGAAACATATTATTCTCAGGTAAACTGGCAGTAGTCTTTGCCAGAGAAACGTCTGTTGAGATCCCAAATAGCTGAGAGCGGAGAGTTCTTCATCTAAACAAATCACTTGATTACGCGACTTTAAAACTTGTTATTCATAACAGACCTGCAACTTGTCATAACAAAAATTCCCCTTTCTTACGAGTTTATTTTACACGCCTGCGTCACCCGAGGAACGTGCATCAATTTTATAGTCACTTCTCTCTTCCCTAATAGCACGTCAAACTTTCTTTGAGCTTCTGAAATTTGTCAGATTTTTATTAATAAAATGTGTCTGGAGATGATGTGAAGAGCAGCAAGAAATTTCAAAAGTGTTCCGTAAATATTACCTGAGCTGTTAGGGCATGCAGGGAGGAGGTTCTGAAAATAGAGAAGAGAAAGTGCGCATGGTTAATTTGGTTATATTTTCTGTTAACAATGGAATGTATTTGCTGTTTATTGAAACTAAAGCAAAAATGTATCAATATATGTGTCCCGGAAGCATATGGAACAGAATATAAGTGACAAATAACAGATTATTATAAGTAATGTCACCAGTGATTTCCAAATCCTCTAGATAAATTAACGATTTGGAAATGAAGAGTGGAATTTGTTAGGACTGTTTAACGAATAAAATTAAGCTGTTTACTAAAACATCATTAATACATCAAATACAGAATGAGTTAGGGGGAAAGGTACATGTTTTGAGGAGTGTTAGTACTGGTGATCCTGAACAAAAAACTTCTAATATACACATGGTCTTTTCTTAATCCTTTCAGGGTAATTTAATGAAAACAGCGAGGAACCGGAAAAGTGCAGATGGCAGTAAATCAAGATACTGTTATCTTAATTTTTTTTTTAATTGTGCACTTTTGCTCACAAAATATGTTCAAACACTCCACCGCCAACTTCAATCATTTTGCTGCTCTTGTCGACAGCTGAGATACAATGAATCATTGCTTGGCAATCAAGGTCACCCGATCTAACCCATTAGATTACTGTTTGTGGAGTTGGTTTAAGAGCGAAGTCTACAACACAGAGTGCAAACAAGAGAGGAACTTCTCATGCTTGTGCTCAAGGAATGGAATGTATGAATGAGCTTGGATTAGCAACACAACGGCTGTCTACAAGAACAGCAAAACGTATTGAAGTTGGCGGTGGAGTGTTTGAATATATTTTTTGAGGAAACGTAGACAATTAAACAGAACTTAAGATAACATTATCTTGATTTACTGTCACCTGCACTTTTCCGTTCCTCGATGTTTTCATTAAATTGCCCTTAAACGGTTAAGAAATGGTCATGTGTATATCAGAAGTTTTTTCTTCAGAATCACCAGTACTATCACCCCTCAAAGCATGTACATTCCTCCTAACTCACCCTGTATAGTTACCGGTTTGTAAACAGCTATGTTTGAAAACAAATCAGAAATGTGTGGTTATGCTTATTCACTGCAACTTGATCATATTATTTATTGCCAAATAGGATGACAATTAGGGATAATTCACTGGATCGCTATATTATAAGTGGAGTAAAAATGAAAGACATCAAAATGTATATCCGATCCGATTGAGGGTCTTTCCACTTTTCAGCGGTTGTCCTTTTACCAGCCGGCTGCTGGTCCTTCACATCCACATGTGTCAATCACAGAGGTAGATGATCAACAGCCAGTGTAGGGGTGACATGTGGTTAGCATGTCGAGTCCTCCAGCCGTTATAGCTGGTTCCTCAACCTGGAGCCGCTACTTATTGTAGCTACCCAATTGCATCACGATTCTGGATGAGCACCGGTCCCATACTGGCCGAAATACCATGAGAAAATGTCTTTCCCCATGGATACTCGAACCAGCGCAAGTCGCGTAGCTCTGCGCCAAGGCTTCCTACCTTAACCGCTCGGCTACGGCGCGGGACAAACTGTATATTATAACCAATATTATAGATTCTTAATTTATTTTTTTGTAAACAATTAAATAAAATCATTATTTAAAAACATAATTATTGAACACAAAATTATCATATGTGTAGTTCGAAGGATTCTGTTCATTGTATGCTATATTTAATGTATTTATCGGATAGTCAGTCACTGAAAAATGGTGCTCCGACCTGTCCAGAGTATTAAAACAGAGTAGTTTCCTTTATCACAAAAGCAGGAGGTGGTAAAGAGAATTCGATAAAGAACGAGGTGAAACACGGCTGTCATTGATTGAAAAACAAAATACATAGAAACGTGATTGGTCATTGACTCCCGTTTGGGCATGAGTTAAATTGTCAAAATAAGGATATTTTTCGAAAACCAGCAAAATTGCACCATTAATTCGAATAGATAAGGAATTCGCTTTGTTTACGCTGTTACTCCATGACGGAATTTTTCCTGTGTAAGGAGAATATGGATTATAGGAAAATACCATTACGCTTATATGACCTTACACCTTCTGATATACACAGTGTCCCATTCAAACCTTCCACATTTTAATTGATCATACCTCTCAAAGTATGCGGAATTATGAAATGAGGTTGATATTAAAAGACAGATAAACTCAAAGAATTTTTGTTTTCATTGTTGCAGTTATTCGTCTATCGCATGTTGGACAATAATGACATTAAACAAAATGGCGACTCCTCAGCAACAAGCACAAACTGTTTTCTGGTATGCAGAGACGAAGTCAATAATTACAGTGCAAAGAAATTACTGGAGAGAATATGGAGAAAATGCATCTGATAGGAAGACCATTAAGGCATGACTTGAGAAGTTTATGGCGACTGGAAGCGTTAAAAAAGAATCAGGAGGTGCTCGTACACGTGTTTCAGAAGAAAAAATTGAAGAAATTAGAGCAGGATTTCTGAGAAGTCCACAAAAATTAATTCGCCAAGCTTCCCGGCAGTTCAATGGACATTTTGGACAGAATGTGGCACGAAATCGATTACAGACTTAATATTGTTCGTGCTACTAATGGTGCATATATAGAGGTGTTTTAGTGCGTGGCAATGTGTGGCAATGAAAATTCTTTGAGTTTCTGTTTCGTTTAATACCGGCCTCATTTCATAATTCCGCATACTTTGTTAGTTACGATTAATTAAAATGTGGGAGGTTTGAATGGGACACCCTGTATTTGGTCCTGTAGATATGTGTACATATCCATATAAGAGAATAATAATACCTTCAAAATCCATTGTAAACCACCGCTGAGGGTATTAAGTAAAAGGTCAAATTCTTAAAATTCATACCTCTTGTAACAGTAGTCCTCAGCTAAACCAAACTTCAGTAAAAAAATCGTCAAACATTAAATAACACTGAGCTAACCAAAAAAAGAAACTTTTTTTGTCTCAGAAAGAAAAATATGTGATTCTGACAGTATTTTTTCTGCTGAATTCAAATATGATATCGGTTTTTCTCCATCGCGCAAGATTTCCGAGAGACAGGTTTTTATAATTTCAAACACTTTAATATTTCCCTCAGGGGTCCTCATTTAGGGGTGCCCAAGATGAGCAAAACACTTACTTGTGTTTTGCACTCTTTTAACTTTACTATCTAACCTCTCTTGGTTAACTCTTGTTTTTTCGACCCCGACGCTATTAGGGCATCCGAGGGCTAGGGAGTCATTCCTTTCTTCCATTTCTTCTTTCCTTTATTTTCTTTTCTTCTCCAGAAAAGCCTGACCAGAGGCTATAAGATGGCAGCCCCATCACTGGTATTGCCTTCCTTTGGCCAGCAACCAATGAAGGGACTATTATTATGCTTTCAAATCTTATACGAGAATTTCCCGGAAGGTCACTGGGCCGTCCTATGACACGCTGGAGAGAAAATTTTCTATAGGATCGTAACAGGCCTTGGCCTAATACTTGGAAGGAAGAAGAAGAAGAACACTTTAATATTTTCTACATTCGTAACTATAAAATATTCGAATATTCGGACTCGCCTAGAACGTAAGAAATTACGATTTTCTGCTGTATTTCGCCTGTGGAGCATCCATCTTGATGGTCCAACAATAATCGGCCAGCATATTATGATTTTTCATTTGCCTTGATATCTCTTTTCCATAGCTAAAATCTCCTGTTGAAAGTTCCCCGTGCTCATCGCTCAGTGGACAAATGAACGAAAAAAACCTTTATTAAAAAAATAATTATTTAAATCCATTAATTGAAATTGAAATTAAAAAAAAACTGTAGGTGATGGAGAAATTCCGAATACATATTTGAAAACACGATAAAAAACTTCATTAAGTACAGTTACTCGTATTAGTACTCATGAGACAAAAATCATGTTGACCAGTGTAATTAGTAGGCCGACAATAGTACATGCTGATGATGGAATATATTTCTGGAAGACCTACACTGTTTAATCTTTAACGAAGTTTTAAACTGAAATTTTATTTAGTTGAGGACGAAGATATATCAGATACGAAGTTTAAGATTTTACATTTTAACTAAGAGAGCGTGTCTTCAATTCCTGACAGCAGATTGGCAAAGAAGGACAGGTCTTTCAAAGGTTGATTTCTTTGATCTAGGGAAGGTATATGCATCAAAAGAACGGAGGTCACATTTAACACTTGGTACTATGAAAATTAGGTCGACGGGTAACCAGACGTATATTTTAGAAATGATTTACAATTGGAAAAGGACACAATCCCACATTCTTATATATATATATATATATATATATATGGTATGATAAGGAAAATAAATGCCTGGACGGGATTCGAACCCGGATCTCCCGTCCAGGCATTTATTTTTCTTATCATACCATATTAAGCTTGCATTGCTCAATGTTAAACATTTAATTATAATATATATATATATATATATATTAAAAAAATTATTTACAGCTCAAATGTATTTTGCTCCGCCACAGATTTCTATCCTCAGTATCATCTTCTTTGAGGTTTCTACTGATCATGTTTCTTCTCACTTCATCCATACATCATTGTCTGGGCTTCCCCCTCCTCCTCCTGCCTTCAGTATTCCAAGCCAGCTTCATTCTTGGGAATCTATTATTCTCCATCCTCTTCAGATCTCCGTACCATTTCAATCTTCGTCCTTCTATTACTTCTACAATATTATGTTCAACATTAGTTATTTCTCTAATTCTCTTGTTCCGAAATTTCTCCTTTCTTGATTTTTTCGTTGCCCTTCTCCAAAAATCCATCTCTGTCGTCAATCATTTTTTTGCTTGCTGTCTACCTAAAGTCCAGGTCTCTGCACCATACAACATAACTCTTTATACTAATGATTTAAATATCAATGTCTTGGTTTTATTTATAATATTTTTACTCCATATCACTGAATTTAACATTTCAATTATTTTTCTTCCTTCACTAATTATTTTCTCAATTCCACCATAACTTTTCCCATCTGATTCTAATATTGATACTAAATATTTGAATTTTTCAACTCTCTTAATTTGCACATTTTCATACTGAATAAATTATATGGTACTGGTCTTTTATGAAACATGCTTTTGGTAATCTAATTTATTTCTTGGATGAAATTGTTTGCTGAAAACTAAAGAGAACACTAATTATATCATAATAAAGAGGTATACAACTTCCTTCGATTTTTCGAATATATTTTTATTTGCTTAAAAATTATTATATATTTTTTTTCAAATAAGAAAATATGTAAATAATCATATAGAATTCGATGGAAAATCATAGTAATTTATTTTGAAATGGTAAAATGTCAAATGGAAATAGCATGCAACCGACTTATACTTGCAAAAGACAGACCTTTGATTATAACCTAGTTATGGCACATATCACGAAAGCACTTAGCAAACACACGATAATTCATGATTGTACGCGTGCTGTGATGCATCCATATTCGTGTGAAGTCGTGAAATAGCACCAGTCAAGCAATTACCTGCCCTATTTTCTAATTTTTAAAGTAGAGCGTATTTTCTTGAAAAATGCTTCATTATTAATGTTTGGAGGACAAAACGTGATAAGAAATTGTGTCATCTTCTGATGCTAAGAAAGTTATTTTATTTAAATTATGTTCATATTTCTTTAACTACATTGTGATCTAAGGATATCATATTTCCTGGGTGAAATCTTAGGAAATTTTAAAGCCTGAATAGACTTAATCCCAGAAAACCATAACCATCTGTTCATCATTATCACCCAGATTGTATGTATATATATATGAGTTGTTTAGGATCTTAGCGTGAGGCGACTCCTATATTGAGCTGATCACTCAACTGGAGAAGCCTTACATGCCATTATGTGGTAAAAGAAAAACATGTGTGATCCAGAGTTAATAATACTCTCTCAATATGATGTTTACCTCTTTTGCCTGTCATTCGTGGAAAGCTCAAAAATATCTATAAAGGTAGAGATTTTTATGAGTAATTAAAATTAATATATATATATATATATATCGTGTCATTACTGTTTTTCCTAATATGTATTCCTCTTCTATTATATTTGAAATTTGCAAAGAAATAGAAGTAATTTAATATACTTGTTTTCCTTTATTTGACATGAAGTTCTTTTTGTGCTTTATCGTTATTCTACGTTATATTTGTCTTTATTATCTTTATTATTATCATTATTATTACTTTTAACAGTATTATTTTCAGACCGACTGCGGACTCCTGCTACGCCCTTTTATAAGGCGCGAAGACAATATCAGAAACAGCTTCTAGGCAGTTTGATGCCCAGAATCCTCTAGCATGTTTCTTTCTCCAAAGAACAGAGACACACCGGTAGAATCATCTGGCAACACACTCCAGATAATTCTGCTGGCTGTGCGGGTGATCTACCTCGCCATGGGTGACTCGCCCGCGCAATTCAAACGACATATAACAATATATATATATATATATATATATATATATATATACACACAATTGAATAAATAAAAACCGGGGTCAATGTATTTTACAGGAACCCGGGGTTCTACCTATAAAGGAGAACCAAAATGAATCGCTCATCGCCAACACTTAAGTGATGGCCGCAGAGCTTTCCATCTATATATATATATATATATATATATATATATATATATATATATCTGTCTTATTGTTATTATTATTATTGTTATTATTATTAAATATTTTATGAAGATAACATGTGATCTCTTCGATGCTCATTTTTTATCATGTCGGTAATATTTAACAGATTTTTATCCTAAATTACCTACTTAAATAGATCGTAGTTTTAAGTATATAAAAATTGTAGTCAGATATATAAAATACTTTTTTTTCTGAATTAAGATGTAGACGATATATTTAATTATATTACTTTATTTACTTACAGAATCTCTTCTAATACTTCAATTTGGAATCTGGAGAAAACTTAGACCTATTTGATGGAATTTGGGAAATTGGTAAGTGAAAAACAATTAAGTTTATTTCTTAGTATTTTATAAATGATTATTAGGCTTGAAATAATTAAATACTATTTTCCGCTGATTTCATCCAGAGACCTGATTAGCTCCAATTTATCTGTAATTCTTTAATGTTGCCGTTACCTTTTTTATTTTTATATTGCTGCATAAATTTCCATCTTAAAGAACTCCTCCAGTTTCAATAGACCATCGTTTACACATGTATAGAAATATGTGCACAGACACTTAACCGTTATTAGAATCGTCGGTAGGAACTAACTCGAAAGGGCAAGTGAACATCAATATAATTCTTATTAGTTATGTCCAGGACCAAAATTGTGATCGCACTTTGGTCCTAGTTAACGGAATCTACTAAGAGTTGATGGAATTTTATATTTCTGGTAGGTTTGAATTACCTGAATTCAATAATTTCTAATCCCATTGTTTTCAAATTTCTAGGACTCATCACTGAATTCACCACATATCTGATTCTAATGTGAAAAGGGATTTCGATATATTTAACCCATTCGATTCAATTCAAAACAAATAAAAGATAACGGTACTCGATATTACAATAAGGGTGAAGGCAAAAACACATTCCTCTACTATTCATAAATGTTAACAAAAGATTACCCTGCCAATGGATGTACAAAATATTACAAAATATATAACAGCAGAGTTAAGCGAGTGTACCTCGACTTCTGAGTTGAAGGCCATTTAACTGCCGGCGAGTCTACCTCGTCTTCCGAGGCGAATGGGTTAAAGGAACTTTATTTCAATTTTTACCTAAATTTAAGTTTTTTCGTATTCTAAATATGTAACATTTTCTCTTGTAAGAAAATTAGCGTTAATGTTAGGCAGTTCTTCTTCTTTTTTCTGTGGCGCAACGTCTTGAATTCTTGTATTAAGTCCATCTAAATCTGCCTATCCAGTGTCTTCCTTTTTCAGTTCCTCGCTTCTAGAATCTCCTTTGGATCCCTGTCCTCGGCATCAATCGATTTGTTCTTCGGTCTTCTCACTCTTCTCTTACTCCTTACAGTTATATAGAAAATTTTCTTTGGGATACATCTATTGTGCATGCGATGAAAATGCCCTGTCCACTCAAATATTTTGAGTTAAACATAATGGAAATACATAGTTCCTTATACACCTCATATAGTTCACCATTATATCAATTTCTCCATATACCATCTTCTTTAATCGGTAATATATTATTATACCAGTATTGTATTATGGTTGTGAGGGTTGGACTCTTAATACATCACAAGAAAATGCCATTTTTCTATGTACGATGCCCAGTTTGACATTTGGACATTTCTGGTGTTCTCTCTTAGCATTGGCGTAATTGTAACTCACTTCCGAGATTTAGGCGACTGGAAGGCAGGGTTATGGCTGCCCCGATGATATGATGGGCGATGAGGATGATAGTGGTGTACCAGGAGAGTCCTTAATCCTAAGTTTAATTTAAGGCAATATGAATGATGATGATGATGATTATGATAGCCATATGATGTTCGGAACCGTGTTGGGCCTTAACGTTTCCTGACATTTGTCTTACGAGTGAGGAAAAATCCCCCCCAAAAAAAAACTCACCCAGAAAACTTATTCCGAACGGGGATCGAACCCGGACCTGCGGCGTGACTCACAAGAAAAATTGTACTTTTTAAAATTCGTTGTAGAACATCGTTGAGGTTAAAATTGGCTTAAAATTTTAAAATTCGTGACTGATAAAACGGTCGTCCTCAACTTTATTAAACGCTATAATATAATGCCATCACACTATTAAAATCTTGGCCTTTTCAAAGAGCACGCTTAATCTTCTGGATTTCTCATAGTACCATGAAAAATCCTGAAGATAAAGTATGGTCTTTGTAAGGTCTTGATTTTAATAGTATGATGACGTTAGGCCTATACAACATAAGTTAATAAAGTTGAGTACGACAACTTTATGAGGTTCGAATTTTAAAATGTTGTCTTAAAAAAATGTAATAAACATCTTCGAAATAAATATTTTAAACGGATAGGCAGTTAATTGTAATATTTTATCTTTTTCTTAACCAAATTCAGAAAGATTGGTTGGAATTTTATGAAATGGTGGGCGTTATCCACCCCTGGAGATGTATGTAACAAGTTGACATGGGGATTAGAGAGTTTGGAGACCGACTTGTCTTGAGTTGCCTTCACTTTATCCTGTCGTGAGAGTTAATGTAAAGTACCTAGTTTTGCAACGCCTCGGGTCTAGTATTTACCTTCGCAACAACAAACTTTACTCTGTAATGATGGATGCATCAAAGGATGGAACGTCCCCGGGCCCACTGCCTGGGCCTGGGTGGGACTTAAGACGTCTTGAGAGAAACTTGACGTTGAGTTTGGACGTCCTTCTTCTTCTTACTTGGGAAGGTTAGACAAGCTTTGAGGTGGAAACTGGACTTGACATGACACAACTTCCCCTGTTTGCAATGTTACAGGGTTGGCAACTAATCTATAGTATTGAGAAACTAAATTTTACAACCTGTTACGTGGCTTTTTTAATTCCTTCATAAACTCCTGCCAAATTTTATTTATTTTTTTTCAAATGCCCCAGGTTTGTCTTTCGACATTCCTGGTTTTTCTCCTGACATGGCGTACTTGTAACCCACTTCTGAGGTCGAGGCGCCTGGAAGGGGGGTTACGTTTCCCCGATGATATGATGGGTGATGATGATGATGATGATAATGGTGCACCAGGAGAGGCCCTAATCCCTAAGCTTAACCTAAGATGAATATGAATGATGATGATTGCGATGGCCATATGATTTCGGGGACCGTTTGGGCCTTAAAGTTTTCCTGACATTTGTCTTACAGGTGAGGAAAAACCCCGATAAAAATCTCACCCAGAAAAACTGTCCCGGCCGGGAATCGAACCCGGGTCCGCTGCGTGACAAGGCAGCACGCTACCCCGAGACGACAGCGGTGGACACATTTTATTCTTAGGGTTTCATTTTTCAAATTACTTCCCACCATTTACAGTGATTTTTACATGTTTTCTCACTATTATTTGAATATATTTTTCACGATATTGAACTACGGTACATGATGATATTGCAGCCATATTGATTTTAACGAATATTCTGTGTTCCAGTGCAGCCAACATAGAGTCTGTAGTAATTAACTTACACTAAATAAAATCAGGTGCATTCTTTCACAGATTAGAGTACTTATATTGTATTAGATTGGCTTGTTCGTTGACAACGTGTAGATCAGGTATTGTATATACAGTATGTTGTCTGCATCCCGTGATTCCATAGTTGTAAACCGCTTCGCGTCTTTGGCACCCGCATGATGTATGATTTGGAACTAGAACAATATTTCGCGCACGAGTTATAAAGTATTTCCCTAAGTTGTTTATATTTTCTCCTGTCTGAAGAAAATAATTGTATATATCAGAAATAACAATGATAGGCGAGCGAACAAAAATTAGTTATTCATATTTTTAGTTTAGATTTATGAACATGACTATAACTAGCGATAGCTCAGCGGCGAAACTGGTTAGTCATTCGACCCCCACCTCTAGGTTCCGAGTTCGCATTGGTAACTCCATGTGGAGTTCATGGTGGAGAAGTCTGATCCAGCATAAGTTTTTGAACGTAATTCGATCATTTTTCTCCGCAAAAAGTCCATTCTGCCACTTCTTCATTCTCATCTCATCCATTTACATTACATTGTTTCCTGTAAGATACACTAGCTTAATTCATTTAATATATTTAATAAAGCAAAGAAAAATGAATCAGTAGAAATTATTCATTTTTTATCAAATTATACAATAGGTTGTAGGTAATAAGTTATGGATATGCATGATTTGTTTTCATTGCAGTCCGAAATGTTTAAATAAATTTGGGTGGCTATTCAGATGTTGGTTTGTTCGTATTTAGGAGCTGTTCGGATTTTGGAAAGCTATTAGGGTTTTGGAGGCTGTTAGGGTTTTGAGAGAGCTGTTTGGAGGCTGTTTAGGGTTATGATGAAGCTGTTCGGATTTTAGATGGCTTTTCGGGTTCTAGGAGGACTGTTCGGTTTTTTGGGACTGTTAGGATTTTGTTCGGTTTTTGGGACTGTTAGGATTTTGGGAGGGAAGTTACGGTTTTGGGGGGCTGTTAGGATTTTGGGAGGGCTGTTAGGATTTTGGGAGGATTTTTAGGGTTTTGGGATGGCTGTTAGGATTTTGGGAATACTCTTAGGGTTTTGGTTAAGGGGGCTGTCAGGATTTTGGGAGGGCAGTTAGAGTTTATTAGAATTATGCGAAGGCTGTTAGGGTTTTGGGCGGGCTGGTAGCGTTTTGGGAGGGGTTTTTCGGGTTTTCGGAGGGCTTTATTGGTTTAGGGGGACTGTTAAGGTTTTGAGGGACTGTTATAAATTTGAGGGGGTTGTTAGGGTTTTGGGGAGCTGTTAGAGTTTTGGGAGGGCTGTTAAGGTTTTGGGGGAGTTCTTCGGGTTTTGGGAGTGGTGTTAGGGTTTTTGGAGAGCTGTTAGTGTCTTGGCGGGCTGTCAGGGTTTTGGGAGGGCTGTTAGGATTTTGGAAGGGCTTTTGGGTTTAAGGGTTAGGGTTTTGGGAGGGCTATTTGGGAGGCTGTTAGGATTTTGGGAGGGATTTTATTTTCTGGGAAGACTGTTAGGGTTTAGAGGGGGTTTTAGGGTTTTGAGAGGGCTCTTAGGATTTTGGGAGGGCTGTAAGTGTGTAGTTGTCTGTTAGGGTTTTGGGAGGGCTTTTAGGATTAGGTGGACTGTTAGACTTTTGGGAGGGGTTTTAGGACTTTGGGAGGGTTGTAAGTGTGTAGGTGTCTGTTGGGGTTTTGGGTGGGCTGTTAGGATTAGGGGAGCTGTTAGGGTTTTGGGAGGGCTGTAAGGGTGTAGGGGGCTATTAGTTTTTTGGGAGGACTGTTACGGATTTGGGAGGTCGCCTACCCGTTATAGCTGGTTTCCTTAACTTTGAGCCACTATTTATTGTAGCTTCTCAAAGTTCTCACGATATTGAGTGGACACCAGTCCAGTACTTGCTGAAATTGTATGAGGAAATTTTTTTCCCACATTGGGATTCGATCCACCGCAAGTCTCGTAGAGATCGGTGTATACAAAATAAATTATGTTGGAGCAGATGATCTTTATGGGAAATCACATGTAATAACACTTAAATCACATAGATTAAGATTGACAGGATATACGACACAATTGGGGAATATAAGATGGGCATGGAAACTTCTTGTAAAATCCAGATGGGAAGCGACTATTAAGTAAGTTAAGAATGAGGTGGGAGAACATATTAATATGATTTGAGGGATGTAAATTATATGGGGAATGATTGACAAACATTAGCTCAGGATAGATATGTAGGACCCATTCTCCACCATATACAAAACTACCAGAACAACTGGAAAGCCCATCTTCAACGAATGCCATATCATATAATTCTAAAAGCCATGCTTCGTTACTGTCCACAAGGTAAAATATCACTGGGACGTCCAAAAAAGCGCTGGATGGAAAATTCCTGTTTGAGACTGTAACAGGCCACATTGCCTAGTACTTGAATGGATGATGATAATAGATAGATTTTTTCATTCATAATGTTCTGCTCAAGAGCAGGTCTTTTAACTGCAAACTCAGCATTCTCCACTCTTCCCTTAACTCAGCTTTCCTTTTTGTATCTGCATGCAAACCATTAATTTTAATATTGTCTATCATCTGATGCCCTTTTCTGCCTCTAATTTATTTCCGTTGACCATTCCTTCTAGGGCATCCTTCAGCAGGCAGTTTCTTCTTAGTCAGTGACCAATCCAATTTATGTTGCTCTTCTTTATGAGTTCCAGCATTGTTTTTCTTTCACCCACTCTGTCTAGTACATCTTTATTTCTTACTTTGTCTATCCATTTTATAGTTCCATTCTTCTCCATATCCACATCTCAAAATATTCCTGTCGTTTTTTTCCTCATTCCGTCGTAATGTCCAAGTCTCTGTACCATACAATGCTACACTCCACACAAAGCCACTTTGCTAGCCTCTTTCGTAATTATTTTGCCAAAGGTCCACAGAATATGCTTCTCTTCTTGTTAAAAGCTTATTTTGCCATTACTATCCTCTCCTTTACTTCTTGACTGCACACTTCGTTATTAAATTTGAAAAGTAACTCAAGAATATTTTGAATGATAATCGGAATTCGCAAACGAATATAACGACTCGATGTTATTATACTTAACTGAAGATGTAATATGACAAGTTTCAAGAAATGCTATTACAAATTGTGTTGGGGGTTTTGAAAAGGTTAGTTGATGTGGTGAAATGGTCGAGATAATCCAATTTTAAGGAGCATTGTCCAATTGGTTTTCGTGATGAGTTAGGTGGTGTTACCTA
>JASPKZ010000043.1:3227500-3342500 GCA_030220185.1 Diploptera punctata
TATATATATATATATATATATATCGCAAGCGTTGTGAACACGTTGTAGTTTGTCTGACAGTTCAGCATTCAAGTCCGTCAATAACATATCACAGTAGTCAAAATGTGACATGACAAGTGTCTGTACTATGTCTGAGCTGTAAGGATAGAATGCTTTTTAGGTGGTGAAGAGAATGAACTGTAATGAAACATTTCTTGGACACGAATTTTCGTAGATAAAATAATTTCAAAATATATCCATGAAGAACTGTAGATCTACTCCATAAAAGAAAATATATTTAACAACAAGATACAGTGGAAAGAACATGTAGAAAGAATGGAAGAAAGTAGATTACCAAATAAAATCTTCCATTATTTTCCAAGAGGAAGAAGAGATGTCGGACGACCTCGGAAGAGATGGTCTTAGATCTATTAGTGAAGACGGAACAGGCAACTCTTGCCTAAACCAGGAAGTGAAGAAGAAGAAGAATATTATAACTAGAGATTCTCGTGGGGGTATCCACTAGATATTTATTTATTCTCAATAGTATATTTTATATATAATAACATGTTTAGAAGTGTTAAATATTTGAAAGTCAACATACGGCAGCCTAGTAGTATATTTTAATTGCTATTGGCCATATAATCTTACAATTCATAAACTATGGTAGTGAGATTTGGGGTTTTCCTAGAAAGAAATACTAGATAAAGCGATATGCCCATTTTCTTAAATGTATTTTAGTACTTAGTAAGACCGTTTTAACACTGAAATTTAATATGAATTTGCGTAACTTCAGGACGACTTAAGTTTCAAAATTTGTGTACTCGATTACTGGTTGCGGCTAATCCAAGGTGAACAAATTATACTCAGAACAAACTGTTATTACCAAATTAGAAACCTATTAAGGTCATCGATAAGGTATGGCAACACTGTTGTAAAACAGTGACACTAGTTATGAACATTGTAATCTTGTAGTATGTTATTTAGCAGTCTTTATTGTATACAAATGTACTCCGTATTATTGAAAGTCTCGAAATAGCAACAGTTTGTGAATACATTCACTGTATCTCACATATAGTAAGTAAAATCGACCTAAAAGTATATTAGTAGAATATGTTTAGAACGTGGAATTGGGAAGTACTCGAACATTCACCAATTTCACCGAAAATAGGCTCAATTCTGGAAATGCGTACTATTAGGCATTGCAGAGAATTTTGATATCTCAACTCCTTTCAAAAAAAGTTAAACTGAAAATATATATAACTATTATTCTACCAGTTATATTATATGGGTGCGAAACATGGACTCTTACTTTAAGGGAGGAAAGGAGATTACGAGTATTTGAGAATAAAGATCTTAGGAACATTTTTGGACCGAAGAGAGATGAACAGACAGGAGAATAGAGAAGACTACATAACAATGAATTACATGGTCTTTATAGGAAGCCAGATATAATAAGAACCGTTAACTCAACTCTCATAGACTGCGATGGGCTGGACATGTGGCACGTATGGGGAATAAAAGACGTGCGTGGAAGCTTCTTGTAGGAAAGCCAGAGGGAAAATGCCCAGTAGGTAGACCAGGAATGAGGGGGAGAATAACATTAACTATGATTTGAGGGAAGTAGATTATACAGGGAATGATTGGAAAGCATTAGCTCAGGATAGGGATGTATGGAGAGCTTATGTCCACGCGGTCATGAACCTACGGGTTCGATAGTGCCAGTGAGTAAGTAAGTAATAAACCATTCACAAAGATTAAAGAACCTATACGAGGTACTTGATTTCAATCAAGATTTTATATCCAGAAAGCTCTAGATCGATCAGATGATACATATATATATATATATATATATATATATATATATATATATATATCTCCAGAAATAGTGGTGCAGGTAACGTGCTCCATCTTCCAAGGAATTTGACAACGTATAGTTGACTGACAGGAGACTATAAATTCAGTTCGTAATTTCAAAAGTGACCTAAGTAATTTTTATGATGTTGTAGCAGTAATGCTATTACTTATCGAATGCCCTAGTAGATAAGAAATTCTGGGCAGGCGAGGTTAGGAGGTGAAGGTGGTTGTTGGATGGGTTGTCCCACGTAGTAGATATATGATTGTAATAATTTAGATCACTGTTATTTGCTACGGCACTGATGATTCCCTTCAAGGGAATGAGGGAAAGTTTTTTACATGAACAAATAACGGCACTTTGTTAACAGTTAAATTAAATATTATTTTATTAACGTTTTCACTTCTGTTTAGATGAATCTTGTAAATGATCTATAATTTAAAATATTCCGGCTTAAATTAATAAATTTCACTTATAGAAGATTATTACTTCATATAATGTAATGGATGACTATTTCCAACGGTCAATTTTTCACTACACTTTATTTTCACTTTATGGATTATTTATACTCCATATTAATTAAATTTATACCATAATATTATTTTCCATAACGTTCACACCATTTTGTCAACTAATATCAAGAAATGAACAATAATTATCTTATTTTTCGATGATTCATTATTTTACACATCCAACTTCTTTCAAGTATTGTAGCCATATTTTTATTCTGGGGAAAATCCCATTTCATTTCTGTTATAACCTGCAAGTTCTGATTGGTCCAACTGAAAAGGAAGGAGTACTACTGGTTGACTCCCATCCAATTGGTCCAATCCCATTTATTTGTTTATAAAAAATATCAATTCAATTATCTAAAGTATTTTTACATATTTTAAATCAGTTAGAAATACATCTAACTGTATTAACAGTTTATATTAACCAGTTTGAATTTTTTATATACTTATAAAAAATTCGAATCAATCTTGTTTCCATTCTTACTAGAAATAAATATAATTATATTTAAATATTAAATAACAAAACCCTTATTATTATTATATGGGGATAAATATCCGGTTTTAGAGGGGACTTCATAAGATTGGGATGGTTTCCAAAATGTTTAGAGGATGGCAGGATTGAGAGAGGAAGACTTAGAGGATGACCAAGGAAAGGATGGATGGGCGATGTTAAGAAGGAAAGTGCCAGTTTCGGGATTGAAGGATTGTAAAATGAAAGTTAAGGATAGAGGACAATGGAAGGCTGTTGTGAGGAAGCCAAGCTTCACTTTGGAACGTACAACCAAAAGAAGATTATTAATGTTTCTTGTTTACTGCTCGCAAATTGGAAGTAATAAACCAAAGTACTCAATTATATCAAGTTACTGATATCTCCTTGAATCAGAATTAAGTTTGTTTGCCGTCATTAATTAATAATTAAGTCGATATTTTATGTCGTTAATTAGTATTTTAGGTTAAGGACCTTATGATAGCATTCCTTACTCTAGGACAACTCTATAAAATGATGTAGGAAGTGAATCTAAAAGGAAGATGGGTATCAGAACGAGTTATACCTGTGCAACACTCTCATAAAGCCCTCACTCCTAGTTTTATAGTAGCTGCTACTTTCTACATATGAGTCAGGTGACTCGCTAGACCCTTTATATTTTCTCTTTAAAATAAAGAAATTTCATATAAACGTTCCTATTATTTAATGTATTAAAATGTGCGCTTATAATAAAGTGCTTATTTCAGATTTGAGCCTAAGAAATGAGGAGTTTTAGAAATATTAAAAGTCCAACGAGGTGGACTAGAGGTTACGTTCTATGTCTCTGGTGAAGAGGGTCGTGGGTTCAAACCCGGCCTGGGTCGATGGATTTTTTAGGATGACTATTAAGTCATGCCCCAAATAGGAGTCAATGACCATTCACATTTCAATGAATTTTGATTTACAGTCAATCACAGTCGTTTTTCACCTCGATTTTATCAATTTAATTTTTATCACTATAAAATCACGTTCCTCGTTTTTAACATTCTGAATAGGTCATAGCATTATTTTGCAGTGACTAACTCTCATAGAAATAGGTTGAATATAACAATTTATATATTAAGATGTAAGAACTCTAGAATGCATATGGTTACCAGATTGTATATATATATATAATATATATATATATATATATATATATATATTGTACGAATGTAACCAGATAGTGCTTGCGGGAGATAATATAAAACATTTGTGGCACTGTTTGCACTTTCTTAAACGTATTTAAAGGTACTTACGTTCCAGAAAAATATAATTGACATATTTACATCATAGGACATCAGAAATTAATTAATAACCTATAATGTTGGTTATAAATTTCTCCACTAGGGTGCATTCTTACAATATTGCTATCCTTTGGCAATAAATAACATGATCTGGTTGCAGTGATGAACAAATGAAGCATAACAATCGTTTCTCATTTGTTTTTAAGCATCGCCGTTTACATTAAATATATAACTATTTTAAAATAACTATATTTAAATAATGCTTAGTAAGTAAACAGCCTAATTTTATTCGTTAAATAGTCCTAACAAATGCTACTCTTGATTTTCAAATTCTCTAGAAAAATTCACTCCTCACTTTGTGAGTAGTGAATTTATCGATATTTTGGTAATCACTCTGCATTACTTATGAAAATTCCAAGGAGCAAGTCCTCCAGGAGGGACATAAACCGTGGGTCCCGAGTCTGAATACCTTTATGCCCTGAAAAAGAGGCAACTAAGCAAAATTTGCCGACCTACTTCAGCCTAGTAATGCCTTAGTTGCTTACTAGATGCCTCATTGGATCGGAATGTTGACCGCATGCCGTTCATGACTTCTTTAGGGAAATTAGCGTAACTAAATTAACTTGGTCTAGTAACTTTTAACAAAGAAGATGCTAAGGCCCAACAATGTGATATTACGGCGTTGTAGATAGATAAAGATTGAAAAAGTTAAAATAATAAAATCATCTAGTATAAGCCTTAGAAGGCCATTGCGGTAGTAGGAGGATTAATGCTCCTTTCTGACACCAGATGTCAGCCGGATTTTCAACTCCATGTGACGGTCGCCTCTACCCCCAGAAAATATTTCTAGTAGGGCTACTCATATCCGTTACAGGCTGAATCGACCCCGGGACCACGATCCAGGACCTTTGTGCTACCAGAAGGTTTTGGTCAATTCAAAAATCATGACCCCATTAGAATTCAATCACTCGAACTTCCGATTTTTAGCGTATCGTCTTAACCAACTGCGCTACGATGTACCTGAAAGAGTAGAGTAACCCCACTATAGGCCTCTGGATTGGAATTATATTACCAGGACGCATTTATTCGAAACTACTGTTCTCCCATTCGTGGTAATTCGGTCATAAATAACATTTCGCCGCACTTATTATCTCACTTTATATTATATTAGACATTGATAGCTTTTTATTGTATTTTATTTTATTTGGCATTGTACTGGACTTCCATGGCAATGGAAGTCCCTAACGCTGACCAATCAGAAGGCAGATATAACTTACGAACACATCACGGTGAACTTATAAATAAGACAGACAGTGGACAGAATTGCCAATAAGCAATCTTGGCAAATTATTTGAAAGAATTGTGCTGGGCAGACTGATCGGTATGACTACTCATCTGCGCGTCATCCCACAAGAGCAATTCGGGTTCATGCCGGGTCGTTCCACGACACTGCAACTGGTAAGACTCACGGAATATATAACATCAGGTTTCAATTATAGAGAGAGCACAGTTGCAGTGTTCTTGGATGTCGACAAATCCTACGACACGACCTGGCATGAAGGCCTGATATGGAAGATGGATTCAATGGGCTTTTCGGAAGGGAATCATCTCGTCCTTTTTAACGGATAGGAGTTTCGTTGTCAGCGAGGGGGGTGCTACCTCTGATAGACGATCTATTCTAGCTGGAGTGCCTCAGAGATCCGTACTATCACCATTCCTATATAATATTTATATAGGCATTCCTCGGAGAACACATACGCAACTGGCCCTGTATGCCGACGATATTGTGATATATAGTAAAAACAGGTCCTTAATTAGGTGTAGTAGAAAGGTGCAGAGAGGTCTACGAGATACTGAACAGTGGGCTGATAAATGAGAAATCAAAATTGGTAAAGAGAAGAATCAAGGAAACATTTTTACGCAATGACCAAATATTAATGGTGCAGACATACTAGAACATGACGGAACTCTAATTAGATATCAGTCCACTGTTCAGTATCTCGGGGTTATACTAGATCGCCGCCTCACATGGGCTAAACATGTCGAGAAGATTCGAAATAACTTTTATAAACGTTTTTCACAACTCAAGCCCATGTTGAGAGCCCACCCTCTGACACCTCAATCACGTACGTTGATATACAGGGCTAGTATACGCAGCCAAATGATTTATGCATGTCCCGCATGGCTGACCTTATCAAATGATAAGATAAACTTGCTTCAGGTTCTTCAGAACAAGTGTTTGCGAAGTGCAGGAGACTATCCAATCAGGACGAGAATCACCAAAATTCATCAAGATTTAAATATTAACTTTCTTCAGGATGTGATGACTAAATTGGCAAGAAACTTACATCAAAAAGCGACTCTGAGCGAAAAGGCTCTTATTAATAGTCTAGGGGCATACAACGAAAAGGAACGGACGAAATATAAAATGCCAACGTTCTATCTGGCCCAGAAAGTTAGATGTTCCTCGGCCTACTACAAAAGTATAAATAACTGATTGAACTTAACACTTCCTAAAGAAGAGATCAAGATGATTACACCGGTGTCCTGGAGAACATGAAGCGAGCATACCTCAAGAATTGCCAGTCTCAAGACAACTCTTGAGGATGCCAGACAGTCTCTGGCGAAACGTCGGGGAACTACTAACCTCACGACCACGGCCTACAGCCCGAAAATCTTCTTCAAGATCATCATAGCAACTCCGGCCGTGAAAGTCTACGTGAATAAATTAATTAAATGTTTATTTACTTCATCATCATCATCATGAACAATTAAGGTTTAGGCTTTTTATTAGCCTGTTCCTGTTTCCTCCAGATGAGTCTGTAGTCTCCATCTTGTCAGTGGTCGTCTAATGTCTCGTTTATCCCTCGGTTTGTAGTTCAAAGCCTGCCAATGGATTCTGACCTTGCTCATTCTTCTTACATGCTGTAGTCAACTTTGTTGGTATTCTTTAATTTCCTGTACTCTATTTATTGCATTACATTTTTGCCTGATAGATTCATTTCTTATGCGATTCATACGTGTTACTCCCATTATATGTCATAAATTTCATATTTGCTTCTTCCAATCTTTGTGTATCCCTCTTTCTCAGTATTTTACTACCAAATTTTAAGGCTGTTTTTGCTGTGATTTTGTGAATTCGTAATTTTGCAAAGCGACGTTTAATGGTTCCCTTAATTTTATTATTTTTTTTTAAATTTTGGTGTCTAAATCGGTTTTGAATTCTGATATCAAATTGCCTAAGTATTCAGGTTAAAATGTTAAATATAAAATTGGTACGTGGTAAGTCAGTCGTCCTCTACTAAATTATTAAACTTCATCAAGTAGTTCCAATATGGAGGCCTTTCAAAAACAATGTTTCATCTTCTGCATTTTAACAGCTACTCATGTTGTAAAATTTGTACAACTGGTTAAGGTCTGCGGGTGTGTTCTCATTGAGTACTTCTGTATTCTTCGATTCTTTTAGAATTTCTATATCTAAGCGAAGAATACAGACCTACTCAATGAGAACACATCCGCAGACCTAAACCCTTATTACAATTTATACGACACCAGTACCATTAAAATGCAGAAGATGAAATATTGTTTTTGAAATGCCTCCATATTGCAACTACTAGATGAAATGTAATAATTTAGTTGAGGACGACTAACTTATCGGGTACTAATTTTATATTTAATATCTTATTACATAACCTCAACGGTGCTTTGATATGAATTTTAAAAGTGTTGATTATTGAAATTATTTAATTAATCTATTAACATTTTAATTAAATAACTTCAAAATGTTCCCATATAACATATACAGACATATGTTGTATAATATATTATTTTTATTTTACTTATTTATGATGTTAGAAAGTGAACTACGTTTTCTTACTCGCTTAAAGGTAAGTAGTTACTCTACCAATGAAAACGCAGATCTGGTTTGTTTACTTTACAACTGGAACTTAGCTCGGAAGAGGTATAGTACATTTACAGATCTAGCGATTTTAAAACATTCATTCATTCATAGTGATCTGCTCAAGAGCAGATCTTTCACTGCAAACTCAGTATTCTCCACTCTTTCCCTTACTCAGCTTTCCTTTTTGTGTCTGCATACAAACCATTTATTTTAATATTGTCTATCATCTGATATCTTTTTCTGCCTCTAACTTTCTTTCCGTTGAGCATTCCTTCTAGGGCAATTCTTCTTAGCCAATGGTCAATCCAATTTCTTTTCCTCTTCTTTATGAGTTCCAGCATTGTTCTTCTTTCACTCACTCTAACATATCTTCATTTCTTATTTTGTCCATTTTATAGTTCCATTCTTCTCCATATCCACATCTCAAAAGCTTCCAGTCGCTTTTCCTCATTCCGTCGTGTCCAAGTCTCTGCACCATACAACCTACACTCCACACAAAGCACTTCACTAGCCTCTTCCATAATTCTTTTGCCAAAGGTCCGCAGAAAATGCTTCTCTTCCTGTTGAAAGCTTCTTTTGCCATTGCTATCCTCTGCTTTACTTCTTGACCGCAGTTTATGTTACTACTGGTAGTATAACTCAAGTATTTGAAGCTCTCCACTTGCTCAATGGCCTCATCTTTCATCCTCATATTTATCTTCCTTGGTTTCTTTCCTATAATCATAACGAGTATATAAAAGTGGGAATGAAAACATTAACCGAGTAATAGATACAAATGTTAGAAAACAAGTTACATATTACAATTCAAATGTTGGCACGGACGTGGAGTCACGTTGGCAAGTTTAATGAACTAAAATACGTGCACATCTTTCTTCTCATAGTCTAATGAGCGTTTAATTGTTACGTAGATTATTTCTCTCATCACGTCATCTTGATCCAACTTTACAATTCGTTAAATTTCAATTTAGCACAAGAAATGTTAAGAAATATATTGTTTTTATCGTCCTTTGAAGACGTTAGTTAATATTTAATGTCAAGTCAAATCATTATAATAATAGAGTGGAATGTATGTATCGTTAATAGTTTTATTTTTATTTGTAAAGTCAGAGGTCAAGTCTCCAGTATAACTGAGTTCTCACGAAATATTTGGAAATGTTTCTTTTTTCCGCAGTATTAGAATTGTTATCTACTGTAAGCAATCTTCCATTTAATTAATGATTTGATAGTTTTATTAAATAAATGATCTAAGATACAAAGAGATCCAGACGCTTCTATAAATATCGTAATCAATCAATCGAGTTTTTCAACAGTGGCGGCTCGTGACACTGAAGTTATATGAAGAGCTAGTAAGAAAAATTATGTTTGCGCGATAGTGCGTTTTGTCGTTCTTGCAGCTATAGGGACCATGATTGAATGTTCAACTTCCTACATTTCGGGGTTGAAATAAAATAACTTTACTTTAATAGTATACATTACAAAGACGTGTGTGGGAAGTAAAATCACTGCCCTCTATGTGTACTACATAGCGGTACAATGTATATACAAAAATATCCAAAAGGAGGTGTTACTATACATTATACGAAACAAATCACTACATTTTAAATGAACTGAACTTTATTTAAAACAATATAAAACAATGCTTGCATACTTACCGCCATTTGATAACAATTGGTCTCACGACCTCCTGTTGTTTTAACTAATAAACATTGGCCTCACTTTTAACGTTAGTCAATTGTTTATAATGAATACAAATATTTCCAACAAATATGTTATTATTTTACTATTATTTATTATTTTGAAAACACCAACGCGCAAAAAATAATGTACAACTCATGTTTGTGAAGTATTTTACAGAATCTCGGGAATTAAAAACCTCTCTATCGTTCGGTTTTAAACATTTTCCTCGCGTCTGTAAAAACCACTTCCCAATCTCGCATCGTAATTATACAATTGTACACAACCTTAACTTAATCATTATTAAACTCGCATATCTCTTGTAGGCCTATATCAAATCGATCATTCAGTCCTTTTAGGCTGCAAACTTGTCAGTGATATATTAATGCTTTCGTTAGCAGCAGTAGAAGTTCTCTCTATTCAAAAAGTTTAATTTGTTACTAAAAAGCAAGCAAGAAATTTCTGTAGAGTTTGAGAGGAGCACAACCATGATAATTCCTTAAACCATGACGTTTGAAACTAATATTGTAGCGTTTTCCTGAATGTTTAACTTCTTTTGTGCCACACATTTGTAGAGATTCATTAGGACGCCCACAATTTAAAACTTCCTTTTTATCTTCATCATTCCCACGTGAAAAAATCTGTTTCCAATAAAACACACACTACATCATAAACAGGATTCATTTTTTTTTATTTAACCCACTACGACAATAGCTGAAAAGAAGACAATTTCATACACAAAGCCACGAAACAAATGGGTGTGTTTCTTTCCATATATCACTAGTATTTTCTTATGTTAGACATCAGCGGGTGACATCACGTTTGTCATGGCAACCAGCGAGGTACGCTCTGCCCCCAGAGGTAGGAGCAATCTGGAAACAAATATCCTTCACTTCAGCGCTGGCCGAAGGCCAGAATGACACCATATGGCGCGAGCGCTGTGTATTACAACGACGAGTCCCATCTCGTACAATAATACAGAAATATGTTTGAACTAAGGCCGATAATCGCGATATAAAAACATTTAAATATAATTCTGGTAAAAATAAGGTGAAATGGCACTTCCCTTATTTCCCCAGAAAAACCGTTCCTGATTTTCAAACATAGTTGGTTTTTGGCCTCTCTCACGAAAATCTCTTGATCTGTGTCTTGAGCTGCAGTAATGTTTCCTCCAAATAAGAAGAAATTCTTCTTCATATGGTCATACCATCGAAGATCTCTCACATACTGCATTTCTCTCCAGCGCTTTTGGGCAAGGCTGTTTACTTTCGTCTTTATAATGGGTCCTAGCTATCCTAATCATCTGTATTTCACCACAACTACTTCATCTCATCAGGATCGTTGTAGAGAGTTCTCAAATCTCTATATTTGAAAATTCCCCAAGTGCCAACTTCACAATGAGGTTAAAAATCGTCTTCAATATTTTTATATCGTAGGCCCTAATGCAAAGTTTAACTCACTAGCACTATAAAGTCAAAGGCCCGACGCATCTCAAAGGTCCTTGGTCTACTAGTCGGTTCTGGAGTCATCTCAAAATGTGTTAATCTTAGAGATAAAAGGTAATCTAGCCAATGTAGGGGTGGCATATAATCAGTATATCGGGCCCCCTAGGCGTTATAGCCGTTTTCTCGACCTAGAGCCGCTATTTATTCGTCAGGATTTTGAGTGGACATCGGTCCCATTTTGGCCGGAATTACGTGAGAAAACTACTTCTCCCGTGGGGCTCGAAAAAGCGCAAGTCCCGTAGCTCTGCACCAAGGCAAAATTACTTAAACCGTTCTGCTTCAGGCGCGAGACTAGCACTGTGGTACCCGTAAATTCATGACTGCTTGCACATAAACTCTCCTCACATCCCTATCCGAAGTTAAAACGTTTTAGTAATTTCCTCTATAGTTCTTCTCCCTGAAACCATTGTAAATTTTATTCGTAATATATTGGCTAAACAAAATAATCCTGTTTAGGAGATGACGAGAAGTCAAACAAGTTGTGAGAGTTAGGGAGCATTGTAGTCTTTATCTCCGAGAGGTTTTTATATAATTTATTTACCGCCTATAGATATGTGCATCTTCCATGTTGAATAAAGAGGTAGCCTATCTTAATTGTACAAGTGTTAGTTAGGCCTCCAGTGTTATTTGGCATATTCTTACTCATACCAGTAGTGCATATTACAATATATATAAGAATAAATTATTCATTGATAACACTGAGCAACAAAAAAGAAACATTTTTGTCTCAAAAAGAACAATATGTGATTCTGATAGTACTTTTTCTCCTGTATTCAAATATGATATCGGGTTTTCTCCATCACGCAAGGTTTCCGAGAGACAGGCATTTATATTTTCAAACACTTTAATATTTTCTACATTCGTAACTACACAATATTCGAACATTCGGACTCACCTAGAAAGTAAGAAATGATGTTTTTCTGCTATATTTCGCCTGTGGAGCATCCCTCTTGATGGTCCAGCAACAATCGGCCAGCATATTAGGATTGCATTTGCCTTGATATCTCTTTTCCATAGCTGAAATCTCCTGCTGAAAGTGTTCCCCGTGCTCATCGCTCACTGCGCCAAGATGGACAAATGGACGAAAAAACGTTTATTAAAAAAATAATTTTTTAAATCCATTAATTAAAATAGAAATAGAAAGAAAACTCTGGGTGATGGAGAAATTCCGAATACATATTTGAAAACACGATAAAAAAACTGCATTAAATATAACTATTGGTACTCATGAGACAAAAATCATGTTGACCAGTGTAATCTAGAAATTTGTTAGAAAAGTTATAATAATACATTTTACTTGCAACATTATAATAATCTGAGGAAAGACATAGACTTCCGAAAGAAGCTATACTTAGGATTGTTAGCCCATCGTTTCCAGCCTAGTTAAAATCTTTGAATCTCGGACCCAGAGCAACTACGTTACCACTTTTCCACCGTGACCGTTAAAAGGAAGGACGTATAGAACCTAGACTCATATGGGCAGAAAAAATTAAGAATTTGCTTAAAAAAAGACATGATGTGATGTCATTTATTTTATTTTTACTTATTGTCTAGCAGGTTAAATATTCCTAAAATAATATTTGGATCTAAATCAGCACATGATTGTGAATATAATACTAATAATAATAATAATAATAATAATAATAATAATAATAATAATAATAATAATAATAATGCTTTATTTTATCTGGCAGAGTTAAGGCCATATGGACTTCTCTTCCACTCAACCAGCGAATAGTAGAATTGTACAAAAATTACATACATCTTACAATTTTAAGATATTATTAAAATACAGACTAAACAAAATACAATGATGATGTGATCTAATACTAGCTAATACTAACAAAAACATAGAATGTAATAAAATTAAAATGATATAAAATAAAGTAAGTAGTTTCCTAGATGATTATTAATGGAATGCTCTATATAGTTGTTATGCAGTTAATGTTTTCTTTGATTACGACTGTAGCTCATTCTTTCTAGATGTTCAGTCCATTTACCTCTGTAACTATGAATCCTTTCCTCTTGTGGTATCACATTTAATTCGTTTCTTATATCCTCATTTTTAAATGTATCTAACCTAGTGCAACCTTTAACTGATCTCAAAAACCTAATTTTTTGTAGCCGTATAGAACTTGAATTGAGTTTTCTTTCTCGTTTTTCTATTCAACGTTTATTTATTTTGCCGCATATCTGTTGGAAAAGAGGATGTTTATTTTCACATTCACTAGTATATTTAGAAGTTACTTACATCCTAAATATTTAAAACTTGTGACCTGTTCTAATGGAGTATCATGAAGTATTATTTTTATACGAACGCTACATTTTCCACGAAAAATTCATTGTTTTTTGTTCTGAAATTTTAATATTACTTATCTTTTGTAGTTAATAAATTGATTTTTGTAGTTCAATTTCATTTTTTACTATAGTAATTGATAATCTGCAATCAGCATCATCTTCATAATAAAATTAGAAGCCGAAATATAGCACAAAATCATTTTTTGACCCTGAGTAAATTATGACAGAAAAATTAGATTTGACGAAACGTGTTGTCTCACGATAGTGAATGGCGCTAGAAGTTTTAAAATAAATTGAGATGATCAAATAGCTTGCAGCTTGCACGCTATAACAGACTTTGTCTGACATATGCATGAACAGTACTCGAGCGAAAGGCGGACGAATACACGTCCTTACAACAGGTCACGATAAATACGCAAAAAATAGTTTTATTTCACATTAATTATGACAAAAACTCTTATAATCATATACTTCAAAACAGCATAATTGCATACCAGTGCAGCCAGCAAAAAAATCCAAGTACACAAGAAGGATTGACAGAAATGGAACAGGCATGATTAGCTGTGTGAAGTTAGCAAGACCGTGGGTGGGTTATTTCATATTTCCTTGATGTGATATGGTGTTTTACTTGTCTAAGAGTTAGAGGTGGTAGTACGTAAAATAATAATAAAAAAAGAAGGTAGGAGAAGAAAGAGAAAATCACGGAAGATATTCGTGACTTGAGTTATGTTCACTTCTGTATAAACTGCCTCACAACATGTCTCTTAAGTCGACGCTTTGGCACTTTTGTTCCTTCCTCGAGGCTTCAAAGACGCCTATAATTTCTTATAGCATGTCTATTTTCTCAGAATTCCCTTTCCTTTGTATACGAGTTATATTCGCATTACATGTTACATGGTGAATTCCATGGTAACTGACGTAACATTTACAAGAAAATAGCATAACATTTGAATTTGTTTTAGCCTTCAGATAGTAGAACACTACTTTTTCTCTTCAAAATTTTTGCATATAGCTTTCAGTCATTCTAACATAAAATTTGGAGTTTCTGTCTTTAATAAGCCTAATTGTACTTAAAACTAACCGTTTTGT
Source organism: Diploptera punctata (assembly GCA_030220185.1). Lineage (NCBI taxonomy): Eukaryota > Metazoa > Arthropoda > Insecta > Blattodea > Blaberidae > Diploptera > Diploptera punctata. The sequence goes on from JASPKZ010000043.1 coordinate 3,242,066, forward strand.
ATCGAAAAATGATATAACTATAGAATGATCTGTTTTACAGAGTTAAATAATAATAATAATAATAATAATAATAATAATAATAATAATGTGGGAAGTTTACAATTTTTTTTCAACAAGCAGTTATGAATGTACTATATATATATATATATATATATATATATATATATATATATATTGTTGAAAAAAAATTATATATATATATATATATATATATATATACACGCACTACATTCATAACTGCTTGTTGAAAAAAAATTGTATATATATATATATATATATCCATAGTAATTCTGCCCGAAGGCAGGTCCTTCACTGCAATCATAGCATTTTCATGCTATGCTTGCAGCTTTACTAGGGAATTGTATGTGTGGTAGCTTCCCGTTGCGTTCCACACCGGTGAAGGATGATAATGATGATGATGATGTTGGCGGCCTTATGATTTCGGGGACCGTTTGGGCCTTAAAGTTTTCCTGACATTTGTCTTACAGGTGAGGAAAAACTCCGATAAAACCTCACCCAGAAAAACTGCCCCGACCGGGGATCGAACCCAGGCCCGCTGCGTGACAAGGCAGCACGCTACCTCGAGACCACAGCGGTGGACATATATATAAAAGGAGTTACACAATATATGTTTTGAACTTTATGTTCTAATGAAGTTTAAAACTTTAGTTACTAATTACCATTAAATTAAGGCAACTGACATAACAACTAACGCTTTTGAGTGATGTAAGAGATTTAATTAAAATACATTATAATTCTTTGTCATGTGTGAGTACATGTGGCACGAATGGAGGATGAAAGAGGTGCATGGAACCTTCTTGTAAGAACACCAGAGGGAAATCGCCCAGTTGGTAGACCAAGAATGAGGTGGGAGAATAACATCCATGATTTGAGGGAAATAGATTTTACAGGAGATGATTAGAAAATATAAGCTCAGGATAGGGATGTATGGAGAGCTGTCATGAACCCATGGGTCGATAGAACCAGTTAGTTATATATGAGTTCTTTTTATATCCTACATATTTTTGGATTAGCTACATGAAATTATTTTTAGTAGTCCATATATATAGCCTATATATATCGATACTAGTAAAATTCATGGTGTTTTTCCGTTGAGGTATTAGTTCACAGTAATATAATGTACGGTTAAAAACTATAATATAGTTACCTTGTAGGTCCGTCTCCTCAACTTAAGTTCTTTTAAAACTCTGTAGGCCTTTCGGGACTAGTACCATCATCAGCAGAATGCATTAGGTCCGTTCTTGTTGACCCTTGTTGATGCATTGACTTGGTTGTGAGAATTTTGTACAGAGGATTGTGTGGATTAGGTGTGTATTCATTGAGAATCAGGTTGCTGTTGATTCCTCTTAGGATTGCGATTTCCTCCAGTATATTTATTCTCGTTGGAATGTTTTCTCTATGTACTATTGTGAGGGTGTTGTCGATGTTATGCATATGGTGTCCAGCTTGAATTACATGTTTTGCGTAACTTGATTTTCCTCCATTGTAAACGAAATCTCTGAAATGTTCCTTGAATCTAATGTTGAAGCTTCTGTTAGTTTTCCCGATGTAGAATTTATTGCAGTCTGTACATGTTAATTTGTAGATGCCTTTATTGTCGAATTCATCTATTTCTTCGATGTTGTTGTTTATTAAATTGTTTAGTTTGTTGCCAGTTCTGTAGGATATATTAATATTCTTATCGAGCTTTTTTAGTGTGTTGGCCAATTTCAACATTAGATTCAAGGAACATTTCAGAGATTTCGTTTACAATGGAGGAAAATCAAGTTACGCAAAACATGTAATTCAAGCTGGACACCATATGCATAACATCGACAACACCCTCACAATAGTACATAGAGAAAACATTCCAACAAGAATAAATATACTGGAGGAAATCGCAATCCTAAGAGAAATCAACAGCAACCTGATTCTCAATGAATACACACCTAATCCACACAATCCTCTGTACAAAATTCTCACAACCAAGTCAGTGCTTCAACAAGGGTCAACAAGAACGGACCTAATGCATTCTGCTGATGATGGGACTAGTCCCGAAAGGCCTACAGAGTTTTAAAAAGAACTTAAGTTGAGGAGACGGACCTACAAGGTAACTATATTATAGTTTTTAACCGTACATTATATTACTGTGTCCATATATATAACTTTGGAAACCAGGGAAGAAAATTTAATTTTCATGTGCTATGTAAAATTTTACATGGAATTTACAGGAGATGATAATGAGATTCTACTTGTATTGTTGTGTTCTTCCGAAATGTGTGGAATTCAAATTCAGGCTTCGTTCTTACCGTTTTTAATTAGTAATATATTCCTGATTTTCAGATTAATTAAATTATTTTTAGTCTGTTCATCTTACCTCAATATTAATGTTGATTTTTTCTTGAATATGTTTCGATTATATCATCATCATCAGAACCAGTTTGGGCAAGATGCTGATGATGATTATGATATAATCGAAATATGTTCAAGAACAAATCAACATTAATATTGAAGTAAGATGATCAGACTAAAAATAATTTAATTAAAATAACCTCAAAATATCACTTTCTAAAATAAAATATTAATTTCAGATTAATATTGACTTAAGATTGACAGGATAAACGAAAAATGCGGATCCTCAGAAATTTCTAAATAACTTTATATGAAATTTAAAGCATTAGAAAATATGCAATAATTCCATGTGCAAAACATATAATTCAATATCCTAAATCGGAATTTCTCCCAAGGTGTGAAGATATCACGGAAAACTCACAATTAGGTTGGTTGATCCTAATTTGAACCTCTATAAAACGCAAATGCCTGTATCGATCACCGTGGTCTAGTGGTTATGCTCCATGCCTTTAGTCCTATGGATCTCGGGTCCAAACCCGGCAAAGGTCTTTACATTTTTAGTATGGAAAAATCCAAGATAAAAGTTCACTGCGTGGAACTTTAAGCCGTGGTCGAGTCTCAAGATTTTTAGGCAAAAAAATAATCTCAAGCTTGAATAAAAATGACTCTGAGCAAAATTGAATCAACGTTCCTCATTCAAGTAATACCTTAGTTTCCTACTAAATGTCTCCTCGAAGTGATGTACTAACCATTTGTCTATAGCGAAATAAGCATAACCAAATTAGTCTGGTTAAGAAATTTTCTACCAGGAGAGAACGTTTACCTCCAGCGGGACGAAAGGGATCAGTCAATAATTTATTGACGATGTGTGTTGCATTTTATTTTATACCAAGCGACTGATAATAGAATTATTAGGCCTATTATTATTATTATTATTATTATTATTATTATTATTATTATTATTATTATTATTATTATTATTATTATATCATTATTATGAAGATATAAGAACAGAGTTAAATATATATTCATTAAATGATAAATCAAAGGATATAGAGAAAATTGGTTTAGATATGTAGAAAGAATGAACGTAACAAGATTACCAAAAGCAGCATTTAACTACAAGCCAAGAGGTTCAAGAAATGTAGGAGGGCCAGTGAAAAGATGGACAGAACAACTGTGAGGCGGAACAGGCATGTTGCCTAGTCCGTGAAGTGAAGAATAAGAAGAAGAAGAAGATTATCATCATTATATATATGATTAAGAACGTTTTCTTGGGTTTTCCGCGTCATGGATTCAAGTTCGGCCTCTGGCCACTGATTCCGACGTTTCGGAATGATCCCACATGCCATTATCAAGGAATGATAAGTTAGAGTTACATGTTTAGGCCGAACCTGAATCCATGACGCGGAAAACCCAAGAATATTTTCTTAATCATACTTGTATCCGCGAAAATCTGCAATATATATATATATATATATATATATATATATATATATATAGGGGCCCTATGTATATATAATTCAATAGTGAGAAGTACTATCCCATATGAAGCTAAAGTTTGAAAATACAACGAAAACTTAGAACAAAAACTTATGTCGATGGAAATGGATTTTTTGAGAAGAGCAGCAAGATGTTCAAACTAATAAAAAATAAGAAATATTGTCGTATAAGAAAGAATGAATATTAGATATTCAATAATACATTATATAAGGTACAAGCCGGTGGGGTCAGGATTTTTAAAATGACCCAAACCTTCTGGTGGCACCATGGCCCTGGGATCGACTCAGCCTCTAACTGAAATGAGTACATGATTCTTGTTCTGGGGTAAAGGTGGCCGTCACACAGGACTGACAACTCGGCTGACATCAAGTGCCGATTGTCTAGGAAAAGTGGGAGCCTTAACCTCCTACTACCCCAAGGGCCTCCTGAGGCCTGTAGTGGGATCACTTCACAAGCAATTAAATTGGTATGGGTATGTACGACGAATGCAAGAAGAAAGGTTATCCTGAAGAACATTGGAATGGTGTTCACCCGGAAGAAGAAGGAAAGTAAGACCTCGAAACTCGTGGATGCTAGAAATAAAAACTGTAATGAGAACAAGAGGCCTGGAGGACAAGCAGTGGATGGATAGAGACGAGTGGAGAAGGAAAATAAAACTTTAGGCACAGAAAGATGTGTAAACATTGAAAATCATTATTATAATCATTATTATATTATTATTATTATTATTATTATTTATTATTATTATTATTATTATTTCCACCACTGTGGTTTCGGGTATCGTCGTTGCTTCGTACCCAGCGGGCTCGCGTTCGATCCCCGGATACGGGCTTCTTGGTTGAGTTTTTTTTCGGGATTTTACTCATCTAGGCCTATAAGACAAAATGTCAGGAAACTTTAATGTCCAAACGGTCCCCGAACATCATCTGCCCGTGATAATTATCATTATTTTCAACAAGTTTAGTATGAATGTGTATGTGAGTGAATGATGCGTTTCGTCTCAATCTTACGCTGTCTCGGAGGAGGCCCTGACATTGAGCTGATCACTCATTCGTGGAGGCCCTCTATGTCGTTGTATGGTCAAAAAGTTTAAGATTCCTCTCCCGACAGTTTGCGTGACTGTGAAGCTCAGATGGCTCTGACATGTAAAAAATGGGCCAACAAAGTTGGTAGGTTAAACTAAGTTAATAGAATGGAATTATTATTATTATTATTATTATTATTATTATTATTATTATTATTATTATTATTATTATTATTATTATTATTATTGTTATTATCATTATTATTATCGAAAACGAAATAAAAACATACGAAGTGAACTAAATATATTCAAACTATTAGGTAGGATTGTACAATACAGAGATGAATGGATGGATCGCATCAATAGAATAGATAACAATAGAATTCCAAAACAGATTCTTCATTAGAAACCACTAGGACGAAGAAATGTTGGAAGACCCAGTAAAAGATGGACAGACCAATTCTAGCATGAGATCCGAAAAGACATTAAAGTCTAATCCTTGATAAAGTTTTAATAATTGTAAAACAGTATCTGATATCTCAGTCGTCCTAAATAATTTGCAGTGTTGTTTTATGGGAGGTCTTTCCATAACTTACGTATCATCTTCTGCTTTCATTATAACACAACACTGAAAATTATTGAGGACGACTGAGATATCAGGCACTGTTTTACAATTATTAAAACTTTAACACAGTAACCTCAACCGAGTTTCGTAATGTATTTTAAAAACATTAATCCTTGATGATGATTATTATTATTGTTATTATTGTTATTATTATTGTTGTTATTATTATTATTACTATTATTATTATTATTATTATTATTATTATTATTATTATTATTATTATTATTATTATTATTATTATTATTATTAGAGTAGTAGTGATAGTAGTAATTATTTACGATATCTTAAATATTTGTGTTACACTGTACTTACGAAATAAAAACATCGTTAGCCTACGTATTAATTTTCAGCTTATACGAGTAATATATGAATATTATACCATTATAAGCTCAATGTTCCACACATTATTTGAAGAAATGCATTTTATTCTTAATTATTCTGCTTCTACAACATCATAAGTGAAGATAATATTTAATTAAATGTATTCATTGTGTTTTAATTTATGACAATTGTACATAGACATTGCCTGCGGACATGAAACTTGATGAAAATACTGCGGCTGTTCGGAAACATCGACTAAATGCAATCGTTTGAAAATATAAAGTTTTATGCATATAGCTGTAATTAGTATTTTATTTTCACGTCTAAGAGAGGTCCGTCCCTGTGGACTAGTGACTACCATATTCGTATATTCTTCCCGGGGTTCGCGAGTTCAAACCCAGCCTGTGTCTATGGATTTTTTAAGGGAATAAAAACCAGAGTATACTTTTGCCATTGAAAATTATTAAGCTTCTTTATATGGTCTACCAATCCAATCCCTTATCAATATCTCAGTATCTTGGTTCTGACACTGCTCAATTTACCAGGCCAGGAAATAACTGTAGCTTGATGATTTTCATAAGTGTTTGATTAAAATGTATTCAAAAGGTTTATATGGCATTGTTAAAGACATAAATATACAATGTATTGTATAACTTGCATCCCACATTATTCTAGATGACCTCTTAACCTGTAAACTGTAACATAAGTAAGTTGGACTATACACGTTACACGAGTCTGCCTCAGGTTGATTCGATTTTCCCACACTCGTTTAGAGATATTTCCAGTAATAAATGTAGCTTTAAGTATTTACTACAACTGTCTGCATTTCTTTGCTTCTTATTCTTCTTCCTGGTGCAACATCAGCGACATTCACTTTTCTGTCAGATAAAAAAATAGATTTCTATAAATGGACCTTACATTTATAGCTCCAGGTTTACGTCATTCTCAATGCTTAGAATTCAAACACAGACTTGCGACAACTTTCTTTACGATTTCGGCTACAAATATATTGTTTCAGCGTGTACAATGTTCTGCAAACTAAAACAATTAAAATCTAATTATGAACGTATAGTAAATTAGTATTTAATTATGAGCTCAGTTATTCTTATTGTTATTTCCTATTTTGCCAAGACTCTAATAGATAATTTATGTAATTCATAACACACATTCAAGAACATAACTTGAATAATATGTAGTATAATATTGTTATAAAAAGCTACAACCCTAACATGTCTTTATGGGGAAATAGGGTTCCAAAAATTTGGAGATTCAATAATAATAGATACATAGATCATCGGTTGATTAATGTCTTTGACATCGTCCGATTCCTAATAGCCTATTTTGGCGGTCCATCCAATCTCTTAGTTGTAGATGTTTATCCTTCATATATATATATATATATTCCCTGACTCCATAAGGTTTTAGGTCGTCCTCTGCTTCGTCTTCCCTCAGGTTTCCATTCCAAAACAGATTTTGGTAGTCGACTCTCTTCCATTCGCTGGACATGTCCGTACCATCTTAATTGCTGAGTTTTAATATAATCTAAAATGCTGACTTCAATCTTCATTTTCTCCCTTATAACTGAATTTCTAATTTCTTCACTACATTTCCCTGCAGTTAGCTTGATGCTGAACCACGATTATGCGAGACCATATATTTCCGATATTTGTTGATGAATATCTTGCAAATACAATATCAATATAAAGTGCGTCCCTCATCCGCCTTATAGTCCGGATTTATCTTGTGTGACGTTTTTTTCTATTTCCCCAAGCTGAAGAAATATCATCACGGGAGGCATTTCCATCTTCACAAAGCAATAGCTAAGCCTACGGTGGCAGATTTAAAATACACGTAAGGAAATGGAGATTAAAGAGGAATTTGGACAAAATGAAATGTATGGTAATAGAGATAAATAATAAAATATCTGGTTTCAAAAGACAGGAATATAGGGAAATAAATGTATGTGAAGAATATGAATATTTTGGACAAAATGAATGCAGATTGATTTCATTATTCTGAAATGAATGAGAAGATAAATAATAGTAACTCTGCAATAACAAAATTAAATGCTATTTAATGGGATCAGAATGTAAGTTCTAATGCGAAAACAAAAATTGTTAATACAGTAATAACGTCAGCTGGATACAGTGCAGGAACATGGGAATTAAAATGCAGAACAACAATTAATTAATGATTTTTGTACATGTTGAGATGGAATTTATAGAAAAGATAAAATAAGAAATAGTTCAATTAAGTAAAAGATTATTTTTCAAACTTTAATTAGGATTTCATAAAATATAATAATTAAAATGGTATGGTTATGTAAAAAAGAATGTCACTAGACAGATTTTAAAAATGCTAAAATTGATAGCACTTCGTAGAAGTTGAAGAGGATGGCCAAAAGTAACATGGATTGATGGTGTTTAAACCACCATGAGGTAAAAAAAAATATTGAACTATGGAGATTGAAAGACAGAGAAATATGGTGGAGAATGACAGAATATTAATTGGGTGCAGGAAGATATTGTGAAACATTACGAAACCTGTTAAATAAATAAATAATTATGGAAGTAAATATCAATAAAACTAAATATATGGTCGCACGTAGAAAATCTTTAAATAATGGAAATGGACAGCTAATGACAAATGAGGGAAATTTTGAAGAAGTGGCTGAATTCAAATACCTAGGAACAATAATCACAAATAGGAATGAGATGCACAAAGAAATTAAACATAGGCTCAATTCTGGAAATGCATGCTATTATGCATTACAGAGACTCTTGATGTCCCAACTACTCTCAAAAAACGTTAAACTGAAAATATATAAAACTAATATTCTACCAGTTATATTATATGGGTGCGAAACATGGACTCTTACTTTAAGGGAGGAAAGGAGATTACGAGTATTTGAGAATAAAGTATTTAGGAAAATTTTTGGACCAAAGAGAGATGAACAGACAGGTGAATGAAGAAGACTACATAACAATGAACTACATGGTCTTAATAGGAAGCCAGATATAATAAGAACAGTTAAGTCTCGTAGACTGCGATGGGCAGGACATGTTACACGTATGGGGAATGGACGACTTGCATGGAAGCTTCTTGTAGGAAAGGCAGAGGGAAAACGCCCATGTTGGTAGACCAAGAATGAGGTGGGAGAATAACATTAACTATTATTTGAGGGAAGTAGATTATACAGGGAATGATTGGAAAGCTTTAGCTCAGGATAGGGATGTATGGAGTGCTTATGTCCGCGCGGCCATGAACCTACGGGTTCGATAGTGCAAGTAAGTAAGTAAGTATAGTTAAATACTAAACAATAATAGGGATATTATTATATATCTTGTTTATTTTTATTACTTAGGCCAACTTTTAAGTTTTAATCAATATTACTAAGAATTAGCTTATAAATTGTTCTAGTCTTGTTGTAAAAATGATTTACTAAATTGAAATTTTAGGTCTTTTTTATTTGGATATGATTATATTTCTTATAATTTGAGTTATTAAGTTTGTTAATATTTTATTTAAATTCTTAATAAAAGTATTTACAATATTTTTTAAGTAATGCCACTTACTTGAATAAAGAGAGAACATTAAATTAAATCTTTTAAATGCGTTATTTAAAATGTTTACGTGTGTTTTAACTGGTCACTGTACGATTATACAAGTAAGTTATTTTAATTGGAAATCTTAGTGTTTGATCTGTAAAGGAAAGATACGTAATCGAGTTGAACTATGCCTGTGGAGTGTATTAGATATTACAGTAGTTTGTACTCGAATAGCACCCAGCAGAATGTTCATAATTCAGAATAACTCGTGTATTGAGCCGTGGAATATTTGGGACATGCAAATGCTTGTACAATACAAACATTATAACATCCTCAAACCAAATAGCAGAGTGGCAAAGCGAGAATGTTGCTTCCACGTCATCTATACTCACCCCCTCCTCAAATCCACAATAATGTAATGTTTGATTTCATAAAGTATGCTGACAATGTTATACGTGCAATATGTGACCATGTACTAGGTATATCTGTAATATTAGTTGCATGGAATCTCATCCCCCGCCCCTTTGCATTCCATAGCCGACCCCCGGCCCTTCTCGTGATGTCAATGTGGTCGCAGATTCGGGGGAGGGATTGGAGACCCCTCTTACCATCGCTCTGCAAACATTCGATGATTATGATGATAATAATAATAATCTGCATTCATTGAGAAATGGACCATTGCTTTGCATTTCTCATATTTCCTACATCACACAGATTATTTTTTTTTAATATTCAGCAGGATTTCAGTACATAATGAACTTCATTCAGGACCTTTTTAAGTAAGAACGAACAAAATTGAACTAAATTTTATTTTAATAAAATTTTAATTTTGTAATGTTAGACTTTAGAGAGTGGACAAGCTTCAAATTTCAAAGTTCTCACACACGCACACACAAACGCGCGCGATGCAGGTGTTTACCTGGAATTTATATCATCATCATTTTGAGAATTTTCCTCATCATTGAGTGTTCTCTCCAACTAATCTTAGTAATCAACATGTATTTTTTTAAAAAATACATAAATGACTACGGACTTACAGACTACCAGTTTGCAACAAACGCACAAATTTTCCTTAATTAAAGCTCTCCATCCTTCTCTGTCCTCTGTGTCTTAATATGTTACATGAAATTTCCACATTGAATTTTGAATGTTTTTCTTCCAGGTTGTTCTTGGTCTTACATTTCTGCTGCTTCTTTCAATTTTCCATGCATAGACAGGCTTTTGTAAGTCTTCCATCCTGCATTCTTCTTACGTGTCCATACCATTTTTGCCTTCTTTGTTCAATCCCATCCATTACACTTCCTTCTGCATTCGTCCATTTTCTATTTTCTGTATATCTAATTTTTTACAGTGGAGATTTTCTGGCAGCTCTTCTCCAAAAATCTGTTTCTACTGCAGTTATTCTGTTGACATTTTGTTGTGTCATTGTCCAAATTTCCGATCCATAAAACAATATAATTTATAGTTTCGACTTATAAATTAGTTGTTTTGTTCTGTTAATGTGGAATTTATGAAAGAGATAAAATAACAAGTAGTGTAATAAAACAAAATATTAGTTTTACCAAACTTCAATTGTGAATTTCATAAAAAAACAAACAATTAAAATAATATGGCCATGTAAAAAGAATGTCAGTAGACAGATTCAGAAAAAAAAAGTAGAATTGTTGGCACTTGGTAGAAAATGAAAAGGATGGCCAAAAATAACATGAATTGGTGGTGTTTTAAGCAGCATGAAGGGAAATATATTTAAGCTATTTATTTATTTACGCATTAATTTATACTTTTTTAATTTCAGTTAATTATAAGTAACTATTTACACAAATAATCGTAGGTGGTTTTGGTATTGAGCTGGTTATATATTCAGCAAAGTTTTGCATGTCTTTGTATGGTCAGAAAAGTATTTGTGTGATCCATAGTTACAAATATTCTCCTGACAAGTAGTGTCTCTTAGGCTGATGTGGGATGGGGCACGTAAAGGTATCTATAAAGCGAGAGGTTGAATTAAGGTAAAACAAAAGGAGTGAGAATGGCATTATGTACAATGTTTTTCATTGATTGTGAGTATAAGAGAAAACCTCGTGGCCTCTAGTCTGCCAGATTAATTATATTATTATAATTATTATTAATTCTTCTCTTCTTCATCATCCAGGAATTAAGCCTCTACAGGTTTCCGGTTTCATGAAAAATAGAATTGTTAATATTGCTCAGACCATATTTTTGTGGGCATCCAACATTTCTCCTTCCGTGTGGCTTATAATTTATCAATAATTTTGGAAATCTTTCTTCTGGCATTCTATCGACATATTCTTTCCAGGCGTTCCTATATTTAGTTATTCGATCTGTAAGTTTGAAAATATTTAGTTCCTTTCTTATATCTTCATTTCTTTTCTTATCTAGCAGAGTATATCCTGCTATATTTCTTAAAAATCTCATCTCAACTGCTTCCAACCTTTGTTCTTGTCTTTTAGTGATCGTCCAACATTCTGATCCATATATTAATACAGGAACAGCCATTACTATATAAAATTTCATTTTTGTTTATTTTCTTGTGTTTTTAAGAGTTCTTTTAAAAAGTGGCACACATTAGATTAAATTTATTTATTCTATTAATCCACAATTATTGAAAATTGCAAACTAGATATATTCCAACTTAAATTCTACCCCCCTTAAAATAAAACTTTACAAGGATAATGAAAATATCTGGAACTATACCAAATACCTTCAATTTTAACATATGATAAATTGAAACCTAGATATTTAAAACTTATTCACTTACTCTAAAATTGTATAATCAATTTTTGCTCTTAAGGTATCATGTCCTTTAAATGCTAACATTTCAGATTTATTCTTTGAAATTTTAAAATTATAATTGGAACTTATTTTTTCCAAATTAAAATTATTTATTTATTTAGCATGTTTCACAATGTTTCACCTCACCTTCCTGCTCCCAGTTAATATACTGCTATTCTGCTAAATTTCTCTCTGCCATTCCATACTACATAGTCCAATCCTTTTTTTTTCCCCCCCTCGTGCTGCTCAAAACATCAATCGCAGTTATTTTTGGCCGTCCTCTTCCTCTATCAAGTGGCATCCATCCAGTATTCTTCTTGAGAACCTGTCTTCTGTTATTCTTTTTACATGATCATACAATTTTAATTAAATATTTTATGAAAACCACAATCGAAGTCTGAACCTTCATGTTTTGTTTAATTGCACTTTTATTCTCCTTCTTCTTCTTATTATTATTATTAGTATTATTATTATTATTGTTATTGTTATTGTTATTATTATTATTATTATTAGTATTATTATTATTATTATTATTATTATTATTATTATTATTATTATTGTTGTTGTTGTTGTTGTTATTGTTATTATTAATTTAGGTAGTGTGTAAATAGGAAGGAAGTAAAAAAAAACATTATGCTTGGTAGAATTGTTCAATTTTTAGAATGAGCTGGGTCTTGGCGAGATGACGTGGGCATTAGGACTTTTCCTAAGAGAAAGACAACTGTCATCGAAGTCGGTTGTATTGTTAGCAAAAGAGTTACAGAAGCCGAGGCATTCTCTTGTTCTGGTATAATGAGCATTTTCTTTAAACTAGAGCATAGAGGTTATTATTATGGTGTAGGAGGTAAAGTGCTGCCAACTAAGGCAGGACAAAGGACAAAATGCCGCAGTTGAGGAATGGAGCATGTAAAACTGGGCGGAGGACATTGAGTTTTATGAATGCAGATAGCGATATCATGAGCCACTTTATAGCACGGACATGTTTGTATAAAGCCAGGACAATAGCTGCAATGATGTTGTCGTCTGCAGACATAGCGTGTCATGGAGACACTCCCTCCTCTTATTCACGTTTATAATAAATCTCGCTATCTTCCTCACTTTCAAATTCAAATTACATTTCATACTTTCAAAAAGTAGCTAGTATCTTCCCAATTTGCATTCATTATTATATTCTACTTGAAATGTAAGGAATATTAATACCTATTCTACCACTTAACCAAGTTGGATAAATTTACCGGTAAAAAATAACACACATTTTAATGTGTAAATATCAATAAAAGTAAACCTGTGGCCACACATAGAAATACATTATATAGGCCTAATGGAAACGGACAGCTAATGACAAATGAGTGAAATTTTGAAGATGTGGCTGGGTTCAAATACCTAGGAACATAATCATAAATAGGAATGACTGCAATGGACAGGACATGTGGCACGAATGGGGGAATGAAAGACGTGCCTGGAATCTTCTTGTTACAAAAACCAGAGGGAAAACGCCCAGTTGGTAGACCAAGAATTAGGTGGGAGAATAACATTAACCATTATTTGAAGGAAGTAGATTATACAGGGAATAATTGAAAAACATTGACTCAGGATAGGGGTGTATGGAGTGCTTATGTCCGCGCGGCCATGAACCTACGGGTTCGATAGTGCCAGTGAGTAAGTTAATGTGAATAAAAATTGTAATGTCACACAACATATTTCATTATTTCATTGGACATATAATTATCCGATATTTAATTATTTAAGAGCCCTGAGTTTCCTCGGGCTTAATGCCCGTATCCCCAAGTCTGCTCTTGTCCCTATTTACTATCTAGCGTGATTTCGTTATTCAATTCATTATTATTTTACAGAGTGCGGCTAGTTGAAACTTAATATAAGGTGTTTATAGTTATATTACATTATTTTGTCTTGGTCTAATTTTGTTTCTTATACAATGCAATAATAATATACATAAGATGGAAATATTGATCTTATATCTACTTAAACTTATATAGGCCTATATACTTAACCTAAACTCAATCCTGCAATTTATCAAGTATACATATTGATATATTCTAAGTTCAAATTCTATCATTGATTTCCTCGTCTTCTCTTCTCTTCTTCAGCTCATGTGCTTAGAGCATAACATCCGATAACAAATACCTTTTCCCCGGGAACTTCAAAATGCATGATTTTGTCTATAATTCTATAGATTTTAGTCTTCGGTGTTCGCCGAAACATATGGAGGTGAGAAAATAGAATATGAGGTGGAGATTGAATCTCTTAATAATTTTCCTCATTTTAATACTTTGAAAAGAGAGTTAGTATCCTTCCAATTTGCATTTATTACAATCCCCAAACTTCAATGTAAGTAATATTATTGAAAAGTTAAAAAAAACGCATCGTCGTCAGAATCTGAAGAATTAGAAGAAGAAGACGATCCTGGAGAGACAAAATAGAATAACGCTATATCCGGGTTTTATTTAGTAAAACATAGTGACCCTATGTCATCAAAACTGGGACTGCTTCTAATGACAGGGTAATGGACATGAATGATATAATTGTTTCGCGCCACAGCCTAGTGATTAAACCAAGATGTCTTGGCGCAGAGTTACAGGACTTGTGCGGTTCGAATCCGCGTGGGGAAGAAATGTTCCCATGGAATTTCGACTAGTATGGGACCGGTGCCCACCCAGCATCGTGAGGCATATTATTCTACGATAGTTCATTGAGAAAATTATGTTTAAAATGTTGAGAAATAATTATTTACCCGATTCTGACAAATTAGGATGAATGGGGACGCACAGTACTGGAATACAAATGTCAATAATTCCTTGTGTATTTGAATGATCAAACTGTAATTGGTAAAAATGTAATTATAGTAAATCATGAAGTAAAATAAATGAAACTGATATTGCAGGTTTTTTGTTCCGATTCACCCGAACTTACCCTATTCAACTCTTATAAAATACGGCTGTCACTCAGAAGTTATATAGTTATAGAAACTTTTTTCCCCCTTTTTTTTTCAAATCCGGCTGGGATTGAAGCCTTGGCGCAGAGCTACGGTACTTGCGCTGATTCGAGTCTCCATGGGGGAAAACATTTTTCCTGGTATTTCGGCCTGTATGGGACCGGTGCCCACCCAGCATCTTGACGCATTTGGGTAGCTACAATAAGTAGCAGTTCCAGGTTGAGAAAACCAGCTATAACGGCATGCGGGACACACATGTGGATGTGAGACCAGCACTCGGCTGGTAGGTTTTGGGCATTCTAGGCCTGTCGCGCTATGGAATTATTGTATCAGAGTATGACTAATTTCGGAAGAGAGTGTAAATCCGTGGTTTCCTGTATAAGTTTACGATTAAATATCTAACTAACTCACTGGCACTATCGAACCCGTAGGTTCATGGCCGCGTTGACATAAGCTCTTCATACATCCTTATCCTGAGCTAACACACACAATAACATTGGTCAACATGATTTTTGTCTCATGAGTACCAATAGTTGTACTTGATGCAGTTTTTAATCGTGTTTTCGAATATGTATTCGGAATTTCTCCATCACCAACAATTCTTTTATTTCAATTTCAATTAATGGATTTAAATAATTATTTTAATAAACTTTTTTCGTCCATTTATCCATTGTAAAATAAAACCAAACGAGCTAACTCAGGAGATTTCAGCTATGGAAAAGAGATATCAAGGCAAATTCAATCCTAGTATGCTGGCCTATTATTGTTGGACCATCAAGAGGGATGCTCCACAGGCGAAATATAGCAGAAAATTGTTTTCTTACTTTCAAGGTGAGTCCGAATGTTCGAATATTGTGTAGTTACGAATGTAGAAAATATTAGTGTTTGAAATTATAAATTCCTGTCTCTCGGAAACCTTGCGTGATGGAGAAAAACCGATATCATATTTGAATTCAGGAGATAAAATACTATCAGAATCACATATCTTTCTTTCTGAGACAAACAAAAAATATGTTTTTGTTGCTGAGTATAATTCAGTCCTGTAGAAGGCCTCGGAACTAAATTTGTCTGCATTTTCACGTCCAGATTTGAATTACGAAGCTAATAACCTGAGTTGTTAAATAGCGCCATTAAATAGAATAGGCCTACTATCTATTATCTCTGCTGGTTTTCACTAATTTGAATTGTGTACCCATTATATATACACATTACAGCGCCAAAATTTCACACATAAGCAGTACTAAACCACAATATTTATTAGACATACAAAATAATCACTGGTATCCCTGCAGCATATGGTTAAAATCGTTTCCTCTCACACAATGAACGCCGAATTGGATTTGCGGTCGGGTTGAGTAAGCTGATAGGTGTATGAAAAATATCAGTAAATCGAATCAAACTTCCTTGAAATAACAGGTATCATAATTATAATCGTTGTTTTGCATTCTGGTAATCGCCATATGAACAGGCAGTGTAGTGATCTAAAATAAATCCATTAAAAATATAATTTTAGCTCCAACCCACAGCAATAATATAAATTTGAACCAAAATATTTCTTAAATAAAAGTATAAGATTAAATCTGGTGGTAACATTTTACACAATCAGTTTTAATCGTTACCCTAATGGGGTCCACCGCTGTGGTCTCGGGGTAGCGTGCTGTCTTGTCACGCAGCGGGCCCGGGTTGGATCCCCGGTCGGGGCAGTTTTTCTGGGTGAGGTTTTTATCGGGGATTTTCCTCACCTGTAAGACAAATGTCAGGAAAACTTTAAGGCCCAAACGGTCCCCAAAGTCATATGACCATCATCATCATCATCATCCTTATCATTATCACCATCATCCTTCACCGGTGTGGAAAGCAACGGGAAGCTACAACACCTACAATTCCCTAGTAAAGCTGCAAAGCGTAGCATGAAAATGCTATGATTGCAGTGAAGGAACTGCCTTCGGGCAGAATTACTATGGATGGACCCTAATGGGGTAATAGACTGATGGGGAATATTTTTTTCCATGGTAATTTATTTACATTTGGGAAGATGGTTTAATTTAAATATCCATCCCATCCATAGTAATTCTGCCCGAAGGCAGGTCCTTCACTCCAATCATAGCATTTCCATGCTATGCTTGCAGCTTTACTAGGGAATTGTAGGTGTGGTAGCTTCCCGTTGCTTTCCACGCCGGTGAAGGATGATGATGATGATGATGATGATGATGATGATGAAGATAATGATGAAGATAATGATAAGGGTGATGATGATGATGACGATGGCCATATGATTTCGGTGACCGTTTTGGCCTTAAAGTTTTCCTGACATTTGTCTTATAGGTGAGGAAAGACTCCGATAAAAACCTCACCCAGAAAAACTGCCCCGACCGGGATCGAACCCGGGCCGCTGCATGACAAAGGCAGCACGCTACCTCGAGACCACAACGGTGGACAATTTAAATCTAATTGATTGAAATAACTTCACATTTTTCATGTAGGTGTATGCTGTATAAGTAGCCCTATATCACCCCTCTCTGCCCACATTTATAAATTGTATCTTTAAAACCGCTTTATGGATGTTGATAAAATCTGTATAGAACGTTTTGGCTTAATAGAAACTTTTCTCGATGTTTATTTTGTGAAAATTTAATTAAAAACCAAACAGATAAATTTAACACGCATTAAACGTGATTTCTCGACAGTTAAGAAATTTTGTAAGGACAATATGGACTATATAATTTATGCCCCAAATAGTAGCCAATGTCCAATCACGTTTCAATGAATTTTGTTTTACAACCAATGAATGTCGTGTTTTACCTCACTCTTCAATGATTTCTCTTTATCAGCACCTGCTTTTGTGATAAAGAAAGGTCCTCCTTTTTAATATTCTGAACAGAGCAGAGCATTATTTTTCTCCAACAAATGCACTGAATATAGCAAATAATGAACAGATTCCGTGATTTTACTGAGTTGTTTACTAAAAAATAAATTAATAACCTATAATGTTGATTATAATATAGGCCTGCTGTTTGATGTATATCATTATTTCTCCACTAGGGCGATTCTTATAATATTGCGATCCTTTTGGCAATAAATAATATGATCAAGTTGCAGTGAGTAGGCCTATATATAACCCCACATTTCTGATTTGTTTTCAAACATCACCGTTTACATTAAATATATAAATATTTTAAAATACCGGTAGCTATACTTAAATAATGATTTTTGCATAAACAGCTTAATTTTATTCGTTAAATAGTCCTAACAAATGCCATTCTTAATTTCTAAATCATCCAAATAAATTCACGCGTCACAAATTGACTCGTGAATTTATCGATTGATTTGGAAATCACTCGTGGTACTGCTTATGATAAATTCATTAAATAAATTATGGGTACTGATAGTCGTTATTCATAGCAAATATTAATTTAATAACACTGGTCAACATTTTTGTCTCATGAGTACCAATAGTTGTACTTAATGCTGTTTTTTATCGTGTTTTCAAATGATTATTCGGAATTTCTCCACCACCTACATTTTTTTTATTTCAATTTCAATTAATGGATTTAAATAATTATTATTTTTAATACACGTTTTTTCGTTCATTTATTATCTTGTCGCAGTGAGCGATGAGCACGGGGAACACTTTCATCAGGATATTACAGCTACGGAAAAGAGATATCAAGGCAAATGAAATCCTAATATGCTGGCCGATTATTGTTGGACCATTAAGAGGGATGGTCCATAGGCGAAATATAGCATAAAATCATCATTTCTTACTTTCTAGATGAGTCCGAATGTTCGAATATTGTGTAGTTACGAATGTAAAAAATATTAGTGTTTGAAATTATAAATGCCTGTCTCTCGAAAACCTTGCGTGATGGAGAAAAACCGATATCATATTTGAATTCAGGAGAAAAAATGCTATCATAATCATATATTCTTCTTTCTGAGACATATAAAAATTTATTTTCAGTTGCTTAGTGTAATTACTATTTCATGATACACTATAAACTATGTAATATGAAGCCCTAAGTTCTATTTCAAATAAATTAAATCCTATAGATGAAGGACAACATGAAACAAAATCCGGACCCGTTAAGTTGCCTATTAAGGTGAAGTGTGTTTCTTTTTAGCCATAAACTGTCATGAATTGAATGACAGATCTACAATATTTACATTATTACGACCATGTTGTTATAATACAAGACATGTACATCCATCAAAACTAATATTTTATAGACGTTTATACTATATTAAATTATCAATACTGACACTGGCCGCATAAACTTATTTCACAATAAAAGCATTTCTTTTTCTTATTTTTTTTAATATACTGGTTTAGTTTCAACTATTTCGTACGATATATTACTCGCTTTATATTAGCTTGACCTGTATCTATCTATCTATCTATCTATCTATCTATCTATGTAACTAAAATTTGAGAATTGGTCTAGCGGCGCAATTTATTTTTCCTCGCTGCAAAACTGACTATAGTCCTAACTCCTTGGAATATTGAACCAGTAGGTTCATGGCCTCGCGGACGTAAGTTGTTCAGACATTCCTAACCTTAAGTAATGTTTTCCAATAATCTTCGCTCAAATTATGGTTAATGTTATTCTCCCACCTTATCCTTGGTATACAAATTGGGCGTTTTCCCTCGGGTTTTCCTACAAGAAGCTTTCATCCTCCTCATTCATTCCTGATTCGTGCCCATCGCAGTCAAAGGGACTTAACTGTTCTTATTATATTTGTTTTCATATAAAGATCATGTAGCTCACTGTTATGCAAGTCTTCTCTATACGTCTGAATGTACATTCTCACTTGGGTCCAGAAATTTTCCTATGAGCTTTATTCTCAAATACTCATAATTTTCTCCTCCCTTAAAGTAACAGTTCATGTTTCGCAGCCATGTAAGTGGAAGAAAAACAGTTTTATATGTTTTCAGACACACACATTTTATAAAGTATTCGCTGTATCTGCAATATTGTATGACTCAGAAATATGGACTATGAATAAACAATCAATTAAAAGAATAGAAGCAGCAGAAATGAAATATTTATAATTTGTGACTGAATATACTTTAATAGATAAAAAACGAAATGAAGATATTCGTAAAGAACTTCAGTTTGAAAGATAAAATAGAAGAGTATAGGAGAAAATGGTAGGAACGTGTCTGCAGAATGGATACCAACAGATTGCCTAGGAAAAGCCTGAACTATCAACCAAGAGGAGGAAAAGAGATCGTGGACGCCCACGAAAGAGCTATAATACTTGGAGCCGAAACGAGCCAAAAAGGTTTAATCCTTGCAAGAAGAAGAAGAAGAAGATATATTTTCAGTTAACTTTTTTGAGAGAAGTTGGGACAAGAGTTCATGTAATGCATAATAGCATGCACTTCAGTCTATGTTTAATTTCTGTGTGCATCTCATTCCTATTTGATTTAATGAACAAAGGAAAGATACATCCCATAAGCCAGCATAATTCTTAAGGAATTCGCTTAATTTACCCATATCCTGGTGGTAACGTTTTTAGTTGAATAATAATAAACAGTGTACAGCAAATCGCCGTCGAGAGTGCAATGTAAAATGTCATCTGAATTAAACTTTGGTATCAATATCAACAAAATTTATTTCTAGTTCAATTTTTTATAAGAATTCTTGAGCAAAGTAATTCATAATTAAGATGTATTTGTAGCTAGGGCGCAGTAAAAAATGTAGTACAACAATATGTTAATGGAAGAACAAGGACATAAGATAATTAGATATAATTGTACGATTGTAGCAATCAATTGATTACAATGTGATGGGTAAACTATGCCATTAACAAAGTGGGACATGGTAAACAACTTGACATCTGCTGGCTACAATCGTAACCAGAAGGTCTCGCAAGTGTACCATCTCTGAGTATATGATGTCTCTCTATCTCTTTCCATATGTCATTACATAACGCGCATGGCAACATGACCATATACCAATATAATTATTGTTCTTATAAAGATACCTGCTAATGAAGAGAGAAATTAAGAGTTGAGAACAGTGCAATTATCTTGTCCTCAAAGAATCAAACTGCGCTTTCTTCTTCTGTCAAAATCTAGGTTTCTAGTCCCTCAGGCGTTAGGTACTTTAACAAGTAAAAATGTATAATTAAAATAGCTATTTACTACATTTGTTTTTATAAATACCGTTAGAATAAAAAATTACGAGTGACGTGGTCTGAAAAAGTAATCCAAATGTATTTATATTTAATTATTTTCTACTATGTGTAGGCATAACTAACTCATTGGCACTATCGAACCAGTAGGTTAATGGCCGCGCGGACATAAGCTCTCCATACATCCCTATCCTAAGCTAATGTTTTCCAATCATCCCCTGTATAAACTACTTCCCTCAAATCACAGTTAATGTTATTCTCTCACCTCATTCTTGGTCTACTAACTGGGCGTTTTCCCTCTGGCTTTCCTACAAGAAGTTTCCATGCGCCTCTTTCATCCCCCATACGTGCCACATGTCCTGCCCATCGCAGTCTACGAGACTTAACTGTTCTTATTATATCTGGCTTCCTATAAAAACCATGTACTGTAGTTCATTGTTATGTAGTCTTCTCCATTCACCTGTCTGTTCATCTCTCTTCGTATTTCCAGAATTGAGCATATGTTTAATTTCTTTGTGCATCTCATTCCTATTTGTGATTATTGTTCATAGTTATTTGAATTCATCCACTTCCTCAAAATTTCCCTCATTTGTCATTAGCTGTCCATTTCCATTATATAATGTATTTCTACGTGTATCCATACATTTATAATTTACATCCCTATAATCATAGTTAATGTTATTCTCCCACCTTATTCTTGGTCTACCAACTGGGCGTTTTCCTTCTGGTTTTCTTACAAGAAGCTTCCATGCTTCATTCCCGTTTGTGCCACATGTCCAGCCCATCGCTGTCTACGAGACTTAACTGTTCTTATTATGTAGGCGTACATAATAAAATATAACAAATTTTAGATGTTTAAAAAATAAAACGTTCTTGCACGGTACTTTCAGATAAATTTATACATGCAGTTAGAGAAGGATTTTGTGGTGGAAATGAGATCAGATGTGATGAAGGCAAGATAGGAATGTCCACATGGCTATGAACCTAGGGGTTTGATAATGCTGGTGAATTAGTTAGTTGTGTATTCCATTACCATCCACTATACATACTTAGTGCTTTTCCTTCGAAAATAAAAAGTCAATCCGCTGCACATCTCAAAACTATTGTAATTATACTTATAATCGTATAACATTGAGCAACAAAAAAGAGGCTTTTTTTGTCTCAGAAAGAAAATATGCGATTCTGATAATATTTTATCTCCTGCATTCAAATATGATACCGGTTTTTCTCCATCACGCAAGGTTTCCGAGAGACAGGCATTTATAATTTCAAAACTTTAATATTTTCTACATTCGTACCTAACAATATTCGAACATTCGGACTCACCTAGGAAGTAAGAAATGACGATTTTCTGCTATATTTCGCCTGTGGAGCATCCCTCTTGTTGGTCCAACAATAATCGGCCAGCATATTAGGATTCCATTTGCCTTGATATCTCTTTTCATAGCTGAAATCTCCTGATGAGCGTTCCCCGTTTTTACGTATTTTACAATGGACAAATGGACGAAAAAACGTTTATTAAAAAAATAATTATTTAAATCCATTAATTGAAAATGAAATAAAAAACTGTGGGTGATGGAGAAATTCCGAATACATATTTGAAAATACGATAACAAAAACTGCATTAAGTACAACTATTGGTACTCATGAGACAAAAATCGTGTTGGTCAGTGTTATCTGAAGAGTAAAAAGATTAAAATATTATTTTCATTTGTTACAATAATAAGTCAATTACCATGAAATTCACTTACAATTGAAAAAAAAATTAAAACATTTTTTCTTTTTATTTTCTTTGTCCTGAATATCCAATAACATTGTGACAGATTTATTAAAAAAAATATATGCAAACTGTTTATATAATTTGTCTATTAAAAAGTGTAAAATTGTCCCATTACAGGCATTAGAGGAGGCTCTTAGGGTGATAGAAGGAAAGGTTTTCTTTTACAGAAAATCAATAAAAAATGTCAGCTAAATTATCAGACCTGCGTAACGGCCGCCTTTATTCCCAGAACATGCTTTAGTTATTCATCTCCTATAAAGGCTGAGTCGAACCCAGGAGTACTCTGCCGCCAGAAGGTTTACTACTCCAGTCTTATATTCGTACCTAGCAAACAATATTTATTTCGCAACTGACACTTTATTAGACAGAGTAATATTAATTTCTTTAACGATGTATTGCAATATATTGGAATCTAATGATTTTCTATTCGATTTTAATAATTTAATAACAAACTAACTAAATGACACTTTCAAACCCAGAGGTTTATGGCCACGCGGACAAAAGCTTTTCATACATTTCTGTTTCTATTTTCATGCATTTCTAATAATTTTCTCTATGACTCACTTCCCTGAAATCATGGACAATATTGCTCTCCTAACTCAATCTTGGCCTACCTACTTTCCTTTTGGTTTTGCTACAAGATGTTTCAATGTCACTCTTTCACATCTCATTCGTGTCACATATTCTGCCTATCGCACTCTACGAGACTTAACTGTTCTCATTATATCTGGTTTCCAATTAAGAACATGTGTCCGTCGCCGTGACGTAGTCGGTAGAGTCCCAACCTTCCACTCCGGCCACCCGGGTTCGATTCCCGGCGGGTAAGGGATTTTAAATCTCCACCTTGGGTCTGGGTGTGTGTTCTGCCCCACCACTAATGCTCAACTGAGTGCACATTTCCTAATAAAAAAATTAAGAACATGTAACAGAGTAAAATATTAAAATATGTACTTGGCAGGTGCCGTCTTCCTCAATAAGGTTAATTATTTTTTTAATTTTAGGCATTTAGGAAATCGGCTTCCATCATCAGCAGAATATGTGCTACTAACTGTTGTTTTTGTTGTTGTTTTATGACGTTGTTGACATCAGCGGCCTTCCAGCGTCGTCGGTAGCTACTGACTGATGTTCTATGATTGATTAAAAAAGTTACGGCCCATGACAAGTATATAGGCTACTTTAATATTTTAATTTGTGACTATTTACCTCAACGATAATTTAGTATGCATTTTATTAGTAAAGATCATGCAGCTCACTGTTACTTAGTTTTCCTCATTCCCATGTTAATGGCCTCCCTTTGATCTACATAAATGTTAAGTACTACATTCTTAAAAACTCACAATCGTTTCTTCTCCCTTAAAACAAGAATTTCACATCTATATAATATATATGGAGAATCACCATCCTATATAATACATTTATCATAAGTAATGCCACGAGTGATTTCTTAATTATCGATAAATTCACGACTCACGCAGTGAGGAGTGAATTTATTTAGACTATTTAACTCATGCCCCAAATGGGACTCAATGGCCAATCACGTTTCAATGATTTCTGTTTTACAACCAATCAGAGTCGTGTTTTACGAAATATTTATCAGCGTTATAATTACCATATTAAAGAAGGCTCCTCCTTTTTAATATTCTGAACAGGTCTGACCATTATTTTGCAGTGACTGAGCCCATGAGAAATACGGCTACCAGAATGTACATATAGTGCATGAATGTCAACACATGCCGCATGCGGGAGTTAATATAAAAACATTTGTAGCAATTGATTATACCACCAAAAAAAGAAACCACTGTTTGCACTTTCTTAAATGTATTTTTTTTCCAGGTAACAATCCAGAAAAATATAATTGTCATATGTACATCATACAACATCAGAAATGAATTAATATACAGTTTGATGTGTTTCATTTTTTCTCCACTAGAGAGCATTCTTACAATATTGCGTTCCTTTGGCAATAAATAGTATGATCTGGTTGCAGTGATAAACTAAAGAAGCAGATGAAGCGTACCTATCGCTTCTCATTTGTTTTCAAACATCGCCGTTTACATTAAATATATAAATATTTTAAAATATAACTATAGTTAAATAATGATTTGTGAGTAAACAGCTTAATTTTATTCGTTAAATAATCCTAACAAATGCCACTCTTGATTTCCAAATTATCGATAAATTCACGACTCACGACAGCATATGCTGTCGCGGACTTTTTTGTAGATCTTTTTGAGATATTCAATTCTGTGTACATTAATTTTCTGTATTTGTTATGGTTTGGGCAGCGTTAGCAATTTAAGCGTCAAAAGAGCTACCTTTTTTTCACGTTTTCCACTACAAAGTGGTATTTTAAGGGTGTAGGAGTTCAGTATTACTACTCTCTTATAGCCTATGTTAATCCCGGGAATCTCCTGAACATTTTGCAAAAAAAAAAACCATCACAATCGGATCAACGGTATGGCCGCGCATAAAATACAAACAAAGAAGCAAACAAACGTTCATTTTTATATATTAGATGTGTAATACACGATCATATATGTGGTCGGTTTATCAACTTTTGAGAGAAGATGGCAAGTCTGCAATGCATAATAGCATGCGTTTCGAAAGTTCTGTATTTAATATATTTCTGCACATCATTCACGATTTAATAATGTCAATTTTTTTTTTAAAGTTTGTCTTTAACCAATGTTTTAATTTTGGTTTATTTGTAAAGAAACGAACACTTGGAATTTAAGAGCATTCATAAAGGAAGGACAAATCGATTTAAAAATATGTATTTATAATTTTTATGCCCTGAAGGGAACAAAGGAATGGGAAGGCCAAAACAAACAGTAGACCAGAGGCTATAGTTCCCTTAGCTGCAATGTTCTGCAGAGATCTTGCTTCATACAGGAAATGACCCAAGTAGATAGGCCTATCTCTGAGGTATCTGTAAGCTGAATGTCATTTGTCCACGTAATTTTGTTAAATTTCCTGCAGGAAATTGCTTACATTTAGGTAAATAAATGCAAATGTCAGTAATTATGATAAATGCTCAGTTAATTGTAATTATGGAATAGAGACATTGGTTACACGCATGTTAGGGTAACGTGACAGAAAATCCGGCCTCAGGGTGTTTCTAAACGAGCAGGTGCAATCGTTGCAAGTAGTAACATAAAAACTATAGCAGCTGGATTACATTCAACAATCAGAATATAATGTTCTATCTCACAATTTTACGGTAATACATTACGAGTTTATTTACTGTATATTCTCTAATTAACTGCAAGATAATCTGCATACTTTTCATTTCAGTTTATTGCCCTTAACTTCATTACTTATGTACGGTAATATATTCGTTGCACATCTGTTTTATTTGAGGTATCTGTGTCTTACATTTTAATGTCCAATGAACTTTAAACAACTTTATTTGGTTTTAAGTATAACGATACATTACTATATAATTTATTATTTCAGCTTACATTAATATACTTTGTGACGCACATCACATATACCCAAAATAATATGCTATTATTATTAGACATTTTAATAATAATTATTATTATTATTTGTATTATTATTATTATTATTATTATTATTATTTGTATATTATTATTATTATTTATTATTATTTGTATTATTATTATTATTATTATTATTATTTGTATTATTATTATTATTATTATTATATTATTATTATTTGTATTATTATTATTATTTGTATTATTATTATTATTTGTATTATTATTATTATTTGTATTATTATTATTATTTGTATTATTATTATTATTTGTATTATTATTATTATTTATTTGTATTATTATTATTATTATTATTTGTATTATTATTATTATTTGTATATTATTATTATTATTATTTGTATTATTATTATTATTATTTGTATTATTATTATTATTATTTGTATTATTATTATTATTATTATTATTATTATTATTATTATTATTATTATTATTATTATTATTATATTATTATTAAAAAAGATAAAATTACAAGACAAAAGCGACGACAAAGGACTCCGCATATAGGATGTTGGAATGTACAAGGTCTATCAAACAAAACTATTGTATCTGGCTTAACTTGTCAAAGAGAGATGGAGATATAAGGGTAGATCCTTTACCGCTTTCGCCCAGTCACAAAAGAAAGAACCCACTCTGTTGTCAGTTTTCGCTTTCCCCCTTTCCCCTATTAACATCTGGTGAAGAAACTCCGTTAACACTGGTGCGACTGAGAGAGGTGAGCACAGCCGTCTCTTTCTACAAATTTCTTGCAGAATTAAGCAAGGCGAATTATAATGGAAAAAAGTAATTGAAATGTTAAATTCAGTGATATACTGTTGAGTAATAATATTGTTAATAAAACCAACACATTAATATTTAAATAATTGGTAAAAAAATGTTACGTTATATGGTGCAGAGACCTGGACTCTAAGTAGATAACAGGCCAAAAAAAAGATTATTGACAGCAGAGATGGATTTTTGGCGAATAGCAGTAAGAAAATCAAGAAAGGAGAAAATTTGGAACCAGAAAAATAATGAATCTTAAACATACCCGTAATATTAAAGAAATAATAGAAGAACGAAGATTGAAATTGTATGGGTATCTGAAGGATGGAGACTGATAGAATCCCAAGAATAATGCTGGATTGGAATACTGAAGCAGGAGGAGGAGGAGGGGGAAACACAGTGAACAGTGGATGGATGAAGTAAGAAGAAACATGATCAGCGAAGACCTAAAAAAAAAAAAAAGATGCTGCTGAGGATGGAAATCTGTGGCGGAGCAAAATACATTTGGGCTGAAGGATAGCTAATATAATGTAGGAAAAATCCTTAACAAATATTAATATTAATAATAATAATATTATTATTATTATTAATTATTATTATTATTATTATTATTATTATTATTATTATTATTATTATTCGGTGGTACAGAAACATGGGAATAAAAATCTAGAACAATAAGTAAATTAAATTCTGTGGAAATGAATTTGAATTTTTGGTGGCCTTCAGCTTGGAAATACTTGAAAAGATAAAATAAGAAACAGTGTGATTAAACAAAAGATGAATGTTCAACTTCAATTACGGATTCCACAAAAAACAATTAAAATGGTATGGTCATATAAAAAGAACGTCAGAAAACAGATCCCTAGAGGAATACTAGAATGCGTGTCACTTGACAGAAAATAAGAGAACGGCCAAAAATAACGTGGATTGATGGCGTTTTGAGCAGCATGAGATAAAAAGGACTGGGCGATGGAGATTGGAATGACAGAGATGTGGAGGAGAATGACAGTAGATAGATTAAGTGGACGCAGGAAGATGTGAAACATTGTGAAACCTGCTAAATAAATAAATAATAATAATAATAATAATAATAATAATAATAATAATAATAATAATAATAATAATAATAATAATAATAATAATGAGTACTGTATTAAAATTATTATTAAGTCATCGCTATAGTCTCGGAGTAATGTCGTTGGCTTGTAAGCAGCGAGTCCTGGTTCGATCGCTGGTCTGTACGAGAATTCTGGATTATATTTTTTTTGTTTTTATTTATTTTTCTCTCATCTGCGAGACAAATGTCGGGTATCTTTTAGGCCCAAAAAGTCTCCAAACATCATTTGGCTACCATAACCATCATTCTATCATATTCGCTAGGTTGAATATAAATGGCGTGACTCAGAGGTGGCCCTGTAATTGAGCTGATCACTCTTCCAGGCAGGCTCTCCAGGTCCTTCTATGAACAAAAAATAATTGTTACCCAGAGTTTAAAAATTCTCTCCCGATAGGTCCTGTCTGTGTAAGACCGGTGTGGCGTGTAGTATATAAATCACCTATAAAAGGTAAATATTAAACTAACAAGGAAAGTACTTGGGCTCGAACAAACATATCTGTATGAAAGCTTGGTTACAGGACCATTACGTACCTCTCAATGTGCTGGTGGGAGTCGTTTTTCTGCAAAACTCTGCAACCATGCTCTAGATATCACTGTAGATGTCATTGTAGAAGCCATACGCAATGCAGATATCTTAACTATAAATGTAAATGGGGACTTTCAATAAAATTCTCACAGCAATATGAATGACTGCAAAACGCACAGTGAAGAAAAGCAAGTTGATTGCATGCCATATTTGCACATTCTATGATTTCAGTGTTGAACGCCACGTCAATTACACTTTTGAAGTTGTCCACTGGTTCACCCGTAGCCAGCGTTCTGCCACGCGTAACGAAGCATTGGTCTATACATTCCCGCAGATAACTGATTGTAAATGACAGAATGCAAATTCATGATAAAGAATCTGTCA
The DNA here is from genome assembly GCA_030220185.1 of Diploptera punctata. Classification (NCBI taxonomy): domain Eukaryota; kingdom Metazoa; phylum Arthropoda; class Insecta; order Blattodea; family Blaberidae; genus Diploptera; species Diploptera punctata. Next base: position 3,271,410 of record JASPKZ010000043.1, read on the forward strand.
TGCAATTTTGGCTGCATACTACTGGAACATAGTTCAATAAAGTCTGTTATTCTCTTGGCATATATTTTATATTGCCTGAAGAAATACACATCCGGAAGTTGTGCATATTTTGTAGTTTTAGGTGGAATGATTTTTAAATGTACATCTATTCCGCCAGATGCTTCCAGTAATACTTGGTCATCCTTATGTCCAGACCAGGAGTCACATGGTACTAATGACTTTCTCGACAAATTTGGATTCAAAACTGATAGAAAAAACGTCTTCAGATGTTGCTTCATCATCTTCCCACTCACACTTGCATGGACGAAGACATTTGGAGGGAACCGAGTTTCTATTTCCCTTGACACACGGGGTGCAAACTTTCCACTAGGTTCTTCGAAGGAAATATAGAGTTTGTCCGCCAATCGTCCTTCCATTGATATAGCAACATCGATACAGTGTTTCTCTCCCCTTTCATGAATAGCGTTCTGTCAGAAGAAAGCTCATAGCTTAACTGACTCTGATCACAGTTCCATACAGAACTAATTTCGTTTTTCTTCTGTCGTGATATGTTCATTGATGTCAGCAACAAACGTTTGAGTTCTTTGAATTAGCTCCTCTTCGTCATCTATATATTTTCGTGCTTGGAGCATAATGATACGGCGTGATGTTATCCTAAACTCCTTTTTAATGCCAACAATGAACGGCGAACCCGTATTCTCGCGCTTCATCGAATTTCTCCATTACACGCTCCTTGATGATCTTGAATGCAGTGTACGATTTCCTTTGAAAACTGTTTTTCCTTCTCGTTTCTTTGCCACATAGTCCAGTTTGCTCTTAATATTGCTTTTAGCCTTCAGCTTAGGGTATCTTTTCAGAAGCTTGTCGTATGTGTTGAAACCTCTTACGTGATAATCAACATATATGTTCTCTAGTGTGTTGTCATCAAACGCCGTGATGATACTTGCGATTTTAACCTTCATATCAGGAGAGGGTTGGAATTCACTTTCACTACTTCCATCGCCTCTTCCCGCACTTGCCGCATCACTACCGCTTGCAATGAGTTGTTCGTCATTATCATCAGTAGGGTCCACCGCTGTGGTCTCGAGGTAGCGTGCTGCCTTGTCACGCAGCGGGCCCGGGTTCGATCCCCGGTCGGGGTAGTTTTTCTGGGTGAGGTTTTTATCGGGGTTTTTCCTCACCTGTAAGACAAATGTCAGGAAAACTTTAAGGCCCAAACGGTCCCCGAAATCATATGGCCATCATCATCATCATCCTTATCTTCATCATCACCCTCATCATCCTTCCTTATCATCCTTCACCGGTGTGGAAAGCAACGGGAAGCTAGCACACCTACAATTCCCTAGTAAAGCTGCAAGCATAGCATGAAAATGCTATGATTGCAGTGAAGGACCTGCCTTCGGGCAGAATTACTATGGATGGATCATCAGTAGCATCATAATTATGTGTTAGTGTTACAACAGTATCTGTTTCTAACTTATGGCTCATATTTCTGTACTATAATAGATACCAGAAAACATGTGAATGTTCATCTTCTACACCAATACCATCTTCACGAAGAAGAGTTCTTCGTAACTTCATCTCAACCAATCGCAATACATTAGCAGGATTGATTACCAATCGCCGACCCATCTGACGCTTCACTACACAAATAACTTCACAAAACGCAACTTCAGAAGCGCACTGCACCGTCCCTACTGGTCTCGACTGGCGTACCGGCAGTTCAATGTGCTGTGAGGCATGGCACACGCAGAGGCCTCTAACGGACGACTGCAGAGTTTTGCAGATGAGTAAGTATAACTAGTGCAATAAGGGACCTTTAAATTATCTCTCACACGATTTTGGTGTATATGTGTCGAGCCCAAGTACTTTACTTGTAAGATAAGCAGTAAGATTATCACAAGTAATGTCATGAGTGATTTCCAAATCATCGATAAGTCACGAGTCACGAAGTTACGAGTGAATTTACCTAGAGGATTTGGAAATCAAGAATGGCATTTGTTAGGACTACCTAACGAATAAAATAAACTGTTTACTCAAAAATCATTATTTAAGTACAGTTACCGGTATTTTAAAATATTTATATATTTAATGTATACAGCGATGTTTGAAGACAAATAAAAATGTGAGGATATGTATATTCACTGCAACTTGATCATATTATTTATCACCAAATAGGATCGCAATATTGTAAGAATGCACCGTAGAGGAGAGATAATGAAACACATCAAATTGTATATTATAATCAAAATTGTAGGTTATTCATGTATTGTTTTAGTAAATAACTCAGTAAAATCAAGGGATCTGTCATTATTTGTTATGTTCAATGTATTTGTTGGAGAAAAATAATGCTCTGTCCTGTTCAGAATATTCAAAAGGAGGAGTTTTTTTCACAAAAACGGGAGCTGATAAAGATAAATCGATAAAGAGCGAAGTGAAACACGACTTTCATTGGTTGTAAAACAAAATTCATTGAAACGTGATTGGTCATTGACTACCATTTGGGGCATGAGTTAAATAATCATTATTAATTACCATAATTTTGGAGAAGTGAATTATATAGGAAATTATTGGAAAGCGTTAGTTCAGGATACGGAAGTATGGAGAGTTTAATGTCCGCGCGAACAATCTAAAAATCATGTACCCACCAGAACAATCTCTGGTTACTACATACTTCGTAACTTGGCAATACCGTGTATTCTCTTGTCCTCAAATAAAGTAAATCACAGCGCTTTCAACTTCCATAGAAGGTATATAAAATGAAATATTGTTTAGTGAAATTAAATAGACCTATTATTTTTTCCATATTAACTTAATACGACTATTTATACTCATGCCCCAAATGGGAGTCAATGACTAATCACGTTTCAATGATTTTTTATTTACAACCAATCACATCGTGTTTCGCCTAGAATTTACCAACTAAAGTGTATCATAATAAAGAAAGCACCTCCATTTTAACATTTTGAATAGGTTATAGCATTATTTTGCAGTGACTGGCTCTCGAAGAAATACGGCTACCAGATTGTATATATAGTGCATGAATGTCAACACATAGCGCATGCGGGAGTTAATATAAAAACATTTGTAGCAATTGATTGTACCACCAAAAAAAGACGCCACTGTTTGCACTTTCTTAAATATATTTTTTCCCAGGTAATAACATTCCAGAAAAATATAATTGTCATATTTACATCATAGGGCATCAGAAATTAATTAATATACAGTTTGATGTGTTTCATTTTTTCTCCACTAGAGTGCATTCTTACAATATTGCGTTCCTTTGGCAATAAATAATATGATCTGGTTGCAGTGATGAACAAAAGAAGCAAATGAAGCGTACCAATCGTTCCTCATTTGTTTTCAAACATCGCCGTTTACATTAAATATATAACTATTTTAAAATAGGCCTAACTATATTTAAATAATGATTTGTGAGTAAACAGCATTAATTTTATTCGTTAAATAGTCCTAACAAATGCCACTCTTGATTTCCAAATTCTCATACGTAATGCCTCGAGTGATTCCAAAATATCGATAAATTCATGACTCACTTCGTGAATCATGAATTTATCTAGAGAATTTGGAAATCAAGAGTGGAATTTGTAATGAGTATTTAACGAATAAAATTAAGCTGTTTACTCACAAATCATTATTTAAATATAGTTATTTTAAAATATTTATATATTTAATGTAAACGGCAATGTTTGGAAACAAATGAGAAACGATTAGTACGCTTCATTTGCTTCTTTTGTTCGTCACTGCAACCAGATCATACTATTTATTGCCAAAGGAAGGCAATATTGTAAGAATGCTCTCTAGTGGAGAAAAAAATGAAACACATCAAACTGTATATTAATTCATTTCTGATGCCCTATGATGTAAATATGACAATTATATTTTTCTGGATTATAACCTGGGAAAAAATACATTTAAGGAAGTGCAATCAGTGGTTTCTTTTTTTGGTGGTATAATCAATTGCTACAAATGTTTTTATATTAACTCCTGCAAGCGGCATGTGTTGACATCCATGCACTATATATACAATCTGGTAGCCGTGTTTCTTACAGAGTCAATCACTGCAAAATAATGGTCAGACCTGTTCAGAATATTAAAAAAGGAGGAGCCTTCTTTAATGTGGTAAATTTAATACTGATAAATATTTGGTGAAACACGACTGTGATTGGTTGTAAAACAGAAATCATTGAAAAGTGATTGGCCATTGAGTCCCATTTGAGGCATGAGTTAAATAGTCTAGATAAATTCACTCCTCACTTCGTGAATCGTGAATTTATCGATAATTTGGAAATCACTCGTTACATTACTTATGTTAAATCATCCACGCTTCATTATATTCATCTCTCTTAACTCTCTTGTCTTAATTCTAAAATTATTAAAAACCATTAATTAAACTCGTTGCATTGATCAAATTTATAAAAATCCAGGCCGTCTTGTAGCAGATATACACATATGTAATATTCAGCATTAAAATTAAATTATTTAAATGGCAATCACCGAAAAAAATGTTACACATTTTCGTGATATACATAAATGTAATTTGATCAAAATATAACCTACGTTAAAATCCCGCCATTTTTAAATACTGCATTTCCTCTATTCTTCTATAAAGCACTTGCCACATTTATTACAATATAATATTATATATGTGCACCGCTGTGGTCTCGAGGTAGCTTGCTGCCATGTCACGCAGCGGGCCCGGTTTCGATTCCCGGTCGGGACTATCTTCCTGGGTGAGGTTTTCTTCCGGCGTTTTTCCTCACCTGTAAGACAAATGTCAGATAGATTTAAGGCCCGAAAGGTCCCCGAACATCATCTGGCCATCATAATCATCATCATCATCTTCATTCTTCATCGGTGTGGAAAGCAATGGGAGCTCCGCATCTATAATTCCCTAGTAAAGCTGTAAAGCATAGCATTAAACTGCTATGATTGCAGTGAAAGACCTGTCATAGGGCAGAACATTGTAGAATATAATATAATATAATATAATATAATCAATACTTACACTCTTTTTTATTCCGTTTTTATTTATAAAAAATTTACCATCTTGTCTGGAAACTTTGATATAGCCACCAATAGCAGCTTCTAAAACTGAAATGAGAATAATAATAATAATAATCCATCCATCCATAGTAATTCTGCCCGAAGGCAATCCTTCACTGCAATCATAGCATTTTCATGCTATGCTTGCAGCTTTACTAGGGAATTGTAGGTGTGGTAGCTTCCCATTGCTTTCCACACCGGTGAAGGATGATGATGATGATGATGATGATGATGATGATGATGATGATGATGATGATGATAATGATAAGGATGATGATAATGATAAGGATGATGATGGCCATATGTTTTCGGGGACCGTTTGGGCCTTAAAGTTTTCCTGACATTTGTCTTAGGGTCAGTTTCACCAACAGAGGTAACTGTATTAAGCCAGTTTTCCCCATGTATAATACATAGCTTAAACTGACGTATACAGTTACCTCTGCTGGTGAAACCGACCCTTACAGGTGAGGAAAAATACTCGATAAAAACCTCACCCAGAAAAACTGTCCCGAGCGGGGATCGAACCCGGGCCCGCCTCGTGTCAAGGCAGCACGCTACTAAATATTATTATTGTTATTATTATTATTATTATTATTATTATTATTGCAATTAAGTAAACTTTCTACTCGTGTCGGGCGTAATACCAGATTGAGGGATGAGATGAGATGGAATCGCTGTATTTGAAGGTATATGGTATACGAGGATGCTGAAATACCATGTCTCTCGCATCACCACGGTGACTGATGGAAAAAAATGGATGGCATGAGTATGGAAAAGTGGTGGAATAAAGTTTTTTTCAAGAGAAAACTAGGGAAACACGAGAAAAAACTTGGCCGTGCTTCGATTCCACCACTAACTCTATATAAAGTGATAGAGAGTGAATTCAGGATCCAGAGTCGGAGGGCGAGAGGAAGAAGACAAAAGAGAATAGGATTGATTACATTTAAAAAAATAAATAAATATTAGTTAAAGTTGGTTGTAATTCTAAACAGAAGTCAGCTGCTAAATGCCACATCCTATGTGTAGGTAGGAAGAGGAAAAATTATTAGACAATTAAATGTGTCTTCTTGACAATGTTAAGCAGCGTCGTGTACATTATTTTACTTTTAAATAAGCTGCCGGAATGAAAACTTCATTGTCATTTAATCTGATGAGATTTATCATGTTTATGTGTGGAGGAAGAGGCACACATGCACAAATATGTCAAGGCCTGCATTTTTTTGTTTGCGGACAACGAGACATCTTGAACGTGAAGTTATTTTCATTTGTTTTTGTCTTTCTTTTTAATTTTTAAAGTTATTATTGCCTAAAATTCTACAGAATTTCAATTTAGAGATAAAAATATTATTTTCGCCGATAAAATCTTTAACGCCTTTATCCTTATTGCTAGTTACCCGGGTTCAGTGGCCTTTTTGTGATAGAAATGACGAGATAAATACTAACTCTATAATACAGGAATTTCTAAATTATAGGTATCATACCAAAAGGAAACATTTTTGTGATTAAAGATAATTAAAATAAAATAAAATGTATCTTAAATTAAACCGTATAGTGATTTATTCCTATAAAAATTCAATTTTTGTTATTGTTGCAAATAAATTATTTTACAAACAAACTAATACCCGGCGTTCGCTGCTACGCGTAAACAAATGAAATGTGTTTTTATGTTTAGTTGAGTCGGTCGCGGTGGACTAGTGGCTATGCTCCTTGCCTCTGGTCCCGAGGGTCGCGGGTACAAACCCGGCCGGGGTCGGTGGATTTTTTTAGGATGGAAAAATCCAAGGAGCAAATCCTCCGGGAGGGACTTTAAGCCGTGGGTCCCGAGTCTGAAGATTTTCATCGTAAAAGATCCTTAAGGCCTCTTAAGCAAAATTTACCGAATTTTCCCGTCCTAGTACTACTTTGGTTTCCTAGATGTCAGTATGAGGCGGAACGCTGACCACGGACCACTCAAATGACATCTATACGAAAACAAGTGTAACTAAATTATTATGGTTCAAATTCTTCCCTGTAGGGGTAGAGCGCCTAAATATCTGTTAAGGGAAACTTGGGCTTACAAGATACAAGAAGATGTTTAGTTGAATAAGTAAAATGAAAAATGATTATAAATTTATATCGTAATTATTTTTTATACCCCGTGCTGATTATTCGGTTTTACCCGGTAATTTACTTATCTTCTTAGCATCAATGAGCTGAAAGACAAAAATGGTTATTGCAAACTATCCGTAAAATGTAAATTTATGCTGTCACGGTATTTTTTTTTGTAGAATTTTCGAGATATTCAATTCTGTCCACATTAATTTGGAGTATTTGTTATCGTTTAGGCAGCGTAAGCCATTTAAGCGTCTGATAAGGTACTTTTTGTGTACCGGAGCACTTTGTTTTATCTTCGGCCTATAACACATGTGGTAATAATTATGTTATATACGTTTATAAATTGTCCTTGAAAAATTCTCTAAATGATGGTAAAAACCCATTCAAATCGTTCAAGTAGTTTTTGATTACATAAAAGACTCACAGACACTCATTTTATGTATAAAGAAGATTAATACAAAATATAGGCTAATATGAAAGAATAAATATTTAAAATTCCGACTGGCAACAACTAAAACATTAACGTGAATGAATAATAGTCCAGAAAGAAATTTTCTAGTCACTCTTCCTGGGTCGACCTAAATGAATCAGTCATTTAAGAAACACCTCAACTCCAAAAAATGAATAAATAAACTTTTGGAAACTCGAAAAAAACTGTCCTAAGATACTACTATATCTCGCATTCGTGCTTTTTGTATTTTAATGTATACATTTGGGGTTCTGCTACTTATTTAAGGACACCTGGTAGAGTTTGCTTACAAATTGTTATGCCTAGTCAACATTTTAAACAAACTATATTTTCTATGGAACTACACTACCTAGGACAATAAAAATGTTACGGCGAATTAAGGCGTGTGTTCTGATGGTACTACTGACATTGATTTTATCTAGCATTAATTGCTTTCATTTTACCCAGGTTTTCAAATTATATAATAATTTACAAAAAAAATTATTTTTTTAAGTTTCAGATGCACGTTTCTCAGAAACTAAGTAACACAGAAGCTTGAATCTTTTTGTGGATTTTAGAGTGTCTAGCTGTATCCAGTAGGTCAAATATTTTGTTGTTAAAATATACTATTATCAAGAAAAAAATGTAATTGCAAAAACATTATAATCAAAATAAATATCGTAATGCAATTCATTTTTATAAATATATTAGGTTCTCAAGTGAGTAAATTGTTCACTGGTTATTTCAAGCCACTCACAAACAATGTCAGTAAAGGAATAGTGCAGTTCTGATGATTAGTTTCGGAGAAAGAGAAAGTGCACCCATATGGAGAGGTAGCCTATGTATAATTTGTAAATTATTATATGATTTGAAAACCCTGATAAAATGAAAGCAATTGATGCTAGATAAAAATCAATGATAGTAGTACCATCAGAAACTCTGCCTTAATTGAATGTAAAATGTTTATTTTCCTAGGTAGTGTAGTTCCATAGAAAATACAGTTTGTTTAAAATGTTGACCAGGCATAACAATTTGCAAGCGAACTCTACCAGGTGTCCTTAAAGACAAAGCTGTGTGTTTATTCGGTTGAACGTGTTAAAAAACTATAAACTTCTTTGGATATGTGTCTTTTTTAAGTTACTTTAGTGATGGGCAATTAATAGGCACAAAATATTGGTAAAATATTATTATAAGAATAAACAGGATTTATTGAAGAAAAGTTGAATTCTGTGGCTAGCAGATACTAAGGCCTTCGCTATTGATAACATACAAATTACATAAACAATTCTGATGAGATTTAATCTGTGACCTTGACAATCTAATTTGGATTTCAGGAACAAAATATTGACATTAGATCCGCAAATTTAGGGATATAATCTTGTATTTTACAAAATTATTCAAAGTTCAAAACTTCAATTCAGAAGTCTGATTGTAGATATTGAAAGCTTGAGAATAATTCATTGTTAGCTCTGTTAGTTAATCAACGCCAGGAAATCATCCAAAGAGAATATATTGATAATTATTTATAATGTAACTACGAGCTGATTATTTACATTGCCTGGGTACTTACTTATCCCAATCTTCTTGTTATCAATCAGTTTATCCATCCCGACAATTATGGATTATACATTCATTTCGCTTATTTTTGGACATTTCATTTTTCACCCTCTTCTCTTCACTCATGTCGATGGGTGAAGAACGTAGATTTAAAACTACTTAGAAAAAAAGGACCACAATTCAGCTCAGCGGCACCGAAAACTGTAGATTTGACGCCAATACCGGTCGTTTTAGATTATTTATACATGTCACCAGCCTCTGGACCCCTATGAATGCTAGGGATCTATTTGTCCCTTTTAAATAATCTCCTCCAGATTATAATCCATATGTGTACTAATTTTCATAAGTAATGCCACGAGTGATTTCCAAATTATCGATAAATTCACGACTCACGAAGTGAGGAGTGAATTTATCTAGAGAATTTGGAAATCAAGAGTGGCATTTGTTAGGACTATTAACGAATAAAATTAAGCTGTTTACTCACAAATCATTATTTAACTGTAGTTATTTCAAAATATTTATATATTTAATGCAAACGGCGATGTTTGAAAACAAATGAGAAACGATAGGTACGCTTCTACTGCTTCTTTTGTTTATCACTGCAACCAGATCATACTATTTATTGCCAAAGGAACGCAATATTGTAAGAATGCTCTCTAGTGGAGAAAAATGAAACATCAATCTGTATATTAATTCATTTCTGATGTCGTATGATGTAAATATTACAATTATATTTTTCTGGATTATTACCTGGGAAAAAATACATTTAAGAAAGTCAAACAGTGGTTTCTTTTTTTGGTGGTATAATAAATTGCTACAAATGTTGACATGTATGCACTATATATACAATCTGGTAGCCGTATTTCTTATAGGCTCAGTCACTGCAAAATAACGGTCAGACCTGTTCAGAATATTAAAAAGGAGGAGCTTTGTTTAATATATGGTAATTATAACACTGATAAATATTTCGTGAAACACGACTCTGATTGGTTGTAAAACAGAAATCATTGAAACGTGATTGGTCATTGACTCCCATTTGGGGCATGAGTTAAATAGTCCTTTAAATCACTCCAGACCTTCCGGATAGAAATATAGAACTAAATAAATAATAATGATGGTGTATTTTGTCTGATGGAGTTACGACAGTACGGTCCTCTCTTCCACTTTTTCAGGGTTAAATCATATAGATATTAACAATTATGAATTATCTACAACTTGATTAATAATACAGAGTATTCGTACACAATATAGCCTACAGATGACAAGGAAAGCATAAAAATATTAAACTGGTGATGGTGGTGATGATGAAGATGATGATAATAAATAAGTCCCGGTGGAGTCAGGATGTTTAAACTGACCCCAACCCTCTGGCGGCACCATGGCCCTGGGGTCGACTCAGCCTCTAACGGAAATGAGTACCAGACGTGGTAAAGGCAGCCGTCACGCAGGGCTGACGACCCGGCTGACATCAAGTGCCGATTGTCCAGAAAAAGTGGGAGCCTTAACCTCCTACTACCCCAAGGGCCTCTCGAGGCCTGTCGTGGGATCACTTTACTTAATAATAATAACCGCCATCATACATTGGCACTACATACTGTGCGTCCACACGATGAGATGGTGTGGTGAGTTAGTAAACTACGAATTTTTCGTCACTCACACAATACATTGTCTGCACACCAGCATCAAAATAAAACATGCAATATTAAAATATATATACAGTCAATATGCCCATTTCACCAATAAATATTTAAAATGGTCAACTAGTTTCTACAGCCAAGCTGTCATTCTCAAGACCAGATATTGACTGGTCTTGAGAATGACAGCTTGGCTGTAGAAACTAGTTGACCATTTTAAATATTTATTGGTGAAATGGGCATATTGACTGTATATATATTTTAATATTGTATCACCAAGAAGATCAATTGTGTACTAAAAACATGCAATGCACTCTTTGTAATACGAATAATTTATATATCAATGGCATCATCCAAAATTGGAAAAGAAATGATAATATAGGTACAAGAATGGACCGTTTTAGAATATTAAACGTTTTAATGTATGCAGATGATGTGGTTATTATTCAAGAAAATGAAAATAATTTGCAGTACTCTGTACATCAATTAAATGAGTAATGCCAAGAATATAATTTTAAAATATCAAAAGAAAAACAAAATTTGTGGCATTTTGGGGGAAGTGAACATATAAGATCTAAATGATAATAGGAAACAAACCTCTAGAACAAGTAACAAATTTTAATTATTTGGGTTGTAATTTTACTATAAACACAAAAACAGAAAGATACATAAATATGAAACTATCAAAATTTCAAATGATATGTGGAACTATACATAAAATATAAAGAATAAAGCAAGAAGAGATACTAGATTGAAGTTTTATAAAACATTGGCAGTTCCTGCATTACTTTATGGGAGCAAAACTTGGGTAATGACCAAAACATTACAAAGTAGAATACAAAGCGTAGAAATGAACTGCACAAGATTGGATCGGATAAAGAATGGAGATATAAGAACAGAGTTAAATAAAGGCACACATATATATATATATATATATATATATATTCATATTCATATGCATTGAATGATAGAATCAAAGAATATAGAGATAAATTGTTTAGACATGTAGAAAGAATGGATGTAACAAGGTTACCAAAAGCAGCATTTAACTACAAGCCAAGAGGTTCAAGGAATTTAGGAAGGCCTGTGAAAAGATGGACAGGACAACTGTGAGGCGGAACAGGCAATTTGCCTAGCCCGTGAAGTGAAGTGAAGAAGAGAAGAAGAAGAAGTGATCTGTTTTATTTCTCGGACGCACAGTAGGCCTATATACATACACAAAGAATTTTATTTCTCCTTTGATTGAGAAACATTCTGAATAAATAGTGTGTTCTTGTAGACTACAATAACCTAGGCCTACTAAAAAATAACCTATCTTATCCGTGACATTAGAGATTCAATGATAGTTTGTTTTTCGAGTTTTATAAGATATTTATTACTGAATTTTGCTACTTCAAACAGCGAAGACCGACAATTTGGTTTAATAATGATAATCAAATATGATATGCTAAGTCAGTGCGCTTAATAACCAACTCCCCGTCTTAAAATAAGAGCCGCGTTATAATTTGCAAATCATCAGAGTCGCAGAAACTTGGAAAGAGTGTGATTATTCAAAACAAACAAATAAACAGAAGGAGAGATGGCTTTAATTCTCGGCCATGTTAGCCAGCATTGTGTAATTGGGCTGACTTGGCTTTACCTCTTGCCCAGCTACCTGCCTGCTGCCTATATAACTAAATCGTGATGTTTGCTAAATGTCTGATTCCGGATGAGTAAGCCCATCCGCCGAAACTACCAAGCTTGAATCGACTTACGTTATTTCAGTGGCGTACATTATATTTTGTCAAGGTTTAGTTAATATTTGCTGACAGAGTTAAGAGTAGGCCTATTTTATAAAATACAACCAATATAATGGTAGCCGTATAGGCTAATACAGGTAAAACTGAACTGCATCGACAAAATGTTAGAGGTTATTCAGAGGGATGTTAGCTAAGTGTTTTGATATTAGGAACCCATGACCCCAGTGACGTATTAGAGATATATTGATGAGTTAGACATGCAGAATGGCCTCTGAGCCGTGATAAGACGGATAAGATTACAAGGAAAAGTTTTTAAAAATAAACTAATCACCGCGTGAAGAACGAACTGTAAAAAATCATAAATTGCAATACAAACAATACATTGTAATAAAAAACTAAGACGAAACTCACACTCGTAGAGTATATTGTGCATTACACGTTCTGTTTCTTAGTTTAAAGCAGCTGTTCGAAATGTCGACTTCCGTGAACACGACAAACTACTACATACTTTGAACCGCGACAATATGGATTATGTTAAATTAAAAAAGAATTAAACTTAATAAATTAGTCATCACCTGAAGGTATTCGCCTGGGATTCTAAAGAGCATGCGACAGTCCCTGGTGTGTCGCTATATATTGTCCTCCTCCGACGAGTTTAACGCTGGGAGGTAGGGTATTTTTGCCATTCGTTTACTACTCTTGCAGGTAGTTTTTTTTTTTTTTTTTTTTTTTTTCCTACAGCCGAGTCGAAGAGAAGTTTTAGGCCTATCCATTGACAAATATGCAGTTTTCAGTTTGCTGTTTTCAGTGACTGTGTCTTTCGTAAATATGGCGAATGTTTTCAATATGATTGTACTTCCTTCCTGACTGGTGTTGTATCCAGTATCCATCCCCACACCACATTCCTTTGAGCGCTAAACTCGATGGAGGAGTACAATATATAGCGACACGCCATGGACTGTCGCATACTCTCTAGAATCCCAGGCGAACACCTTCAGGTGATTACTAATTAAGTTTAATTGTTTTTTTTAGTTCAACATAACCCATCTTGTCGCGGTTTAAAGGATATATTATTTGTCTTACACATTTACAACTCATTACTCTGCAATACATCACCGGAAAATATGGGTTTCTTATATCAAAACACTCGGACAACAGCCCGAATGTCTTGTGAAATATTGTCGGAAAAGTTGTATTCCACTCCGTAAAATATAACACATGCCTAAATATTAAATAGTCTACATGGCACGGCAGTTTCCAAGAGACTAGGCAAAACCGAACTGAGAACAAAATATAGTCTCATCTATTAATTCAGTTATTTATTTATTTATATATGATTAGTTATATACAACTTTTTTTATCATTTGATGACTCGTGTAAACATTAATCAGTTATTAATTTATTTATTTTCAACGATTATATTTAGTAATTTTAGGACTTTTTTTGTAATTCACTTATTGCAACTGCTTTACTGATAAGAGTAAATTAATTATTTAGCAATTGTATCAAATCCTTTTACTTTGATCACTGTTTTGCAGTGTGTATTAATTGATATTATTGCACATCCAGTACGTCTTCTTCCGAGGAGTGATTTTGGAAATAAACAGGATTAAAATCCTACAAATTAAGTTTAAGAAGAAGAAGAAGATCAAATCCTACTAATTGCACCATTAACCACAGTTGAATATTTATTTTATTCAAATCTAAGAATGAGTTATCCCCGTTTTAGGTATCATTGCTTATATATAATGTAAGTTTTTAGAACTTGGGTAAGAATACACACGAACGGCCAAAAAGGGCCATGCGCACTATTATTTTCAGTATATGTACTTTTAAAACTACGTGACAGCAGTTATTTAGCACCGCGACATGAAATATCTATTGCGCTATCCCAGTATATTACGGATGAATGGAATGAAATATATTCTACGGTGTTAAGTGTGTTGTATAAGTTGTCTTTCGGATCCGGCACATCAAGATCTCCTCTCATGACCCATACAGCCATTTTTGGATTTGACCCGTGGTCCCGAGGAGGAACTAAACCCCTCCCTTGGCCCTTTCTTCTTCTTCTTCTTGTTCTTATTCGGCTTTCCCCCACTTATAGATTTGACGTCTTCAGTTTCCATTTATTTATATCATTCCAATCTCCTTCTTCCAAATTCCTGTCATCCATTAGACTTCTGACATCATTAGCAAAGGTCCATTTTCGTAGCCTAAGTCTGTCATATTTAAATCCATCCGGCTGACATATTTTACTGAAGCACGTAGCGGTATACTTTTTTCCAGGGCCAGATTGCCAGCCTGACGCCTAACCACCAGTCATGGAGGACCTGTTTTTCTCTCTTTTTTTTTAGGGTTTGCTCCCTTAGCCGACAGGCCTCAGTTTTAAGGCGCTGATAACTCACCTTGCGTCCCATCCTGTTAGCTACAGTATATATTCGTGCAGTGGGAGCACGAATTAGGACTTGTTGGCAGAGCTGCTAAAAGAGTCGCAGTGGCATTACTCGAGATTTATTAAGGTATACATAGTCGGCATCTGTATCCTTCTCGAGGCCGTACCAACCATTTGCTCAACTTTCTGCCCTTATTTATTGCTCAGGCTCGACGTCATGTGCCAGCACCCTGGTGGCCCTCTCCACTAGATTTCCCATCACATATTTTCAACACCTGTGGGTGCCAAACAAATTATTTTTTCTAACGTGAGATGAAATGAAGATTGATATAAAATGACATGAAAGGGAGGAAATGGAGGAAGAGTTGTGATGAAATTTGGAAAACGGAAGAATCCGAGAAAAATCCGAAAATGCCGGTATGGCCCACTTCCAATACCCTTCTGGAACCGCCATGATTCGAACCGGAGTTCTCGGTCAGGGAGCCGTGCGTTAGCCACGCGTATACCGAGATGGCACGTGACTGTAAATGCCATGACTATTTAGTGAGTGAGAGAGAGAGAGAGAGAGAGAGTGAGAGAGAGAGAGATAGTTAGAAAGTATATATTTGCTTTAATACTTTAGAAATTACAGTAAATTAATATGAAAATGCAGGTCTAATATTGTTATAAAACCATGTTAATACACGCAGTGATTATAAGAGTTAAAAAAATTATTGTATATGTGTGATCCGAAGTTCGAAAATCCTCTGACTGGTCGTGTCCCTAAAATATCCAGGTAGCTAGAGGATGTGAAAATACCCATAAATTGATAAATTAAACTAAGGTGGAGAGATAGAGAAACAGAGACAGAGAGAGAGAGAGAGAAACAAAAAATGCTTCCATATATTTATGATATACCTGTGATTTTCTTTTTTCACATTATACATTTTTATTTTTTTAATTATTATAATTGTAAGGAAAAAAAGTTTCATCCAACCATTCTATTATACATATATCATCATCTTCAAAGTATGGGCCTATTGACCCGTTCCGCTCCCCGCTGCACAACATGCGACAGGTCGTCCTTCCAACGTAGCGTCGTTCACGTCTTTCTACATTTCTTAGGCCTTCAGGTCTATAATAAAGTTTCTGTTTCGATAAACGATTATTTGGCTTTCTTTGTACATGTTCACACCATTTATGTGTCTGTATATTCTCTAGTTTATGTTATATATTTATAGTTCATCCCTCTATACTTGCAACGGATCCCTTATATATAACTACATTTTGACATTTGGCAATGAAGGCATAGGCCTATGATATCATATATGTGTGTGTTGTGTGTGTGTGCGCGCGTGCTCCTTCTTTATTCATCGTACATGAATGACGAACATCTGTCAAGTAGGATCATGCACACTATGTCACTTTTTTGTATTGAGGAAATGTGGTGTAACGGATGAAGACACAGAGGACAGAGAACTATGGAGAACTTTAATTCAGGAAACTTTGTGAAGATGATGGTCTATAAGTCCATACTCATTTATGTATTTATGTATTTTTAAAACCCATGTTAATTATTAAAATAGGTTGGATAATTCCATCAATGATGAGGAAAATTCTCAAAATGATTGAAAAATTAATGTATTATAGCATATTTGGACAAATATAGTAATGTTACAACGGGCCACAGGTTACATCTTCCCTTATTTCTTCAATCACATTTCAATCTCCCAACATGTTTGATCTTATTACTACATTTATTAATATATCGTGTCGATTATGATAAGTAATGCCACGAGTGATTTCCAAATTATCGATGAATTTATCTAGAGGATTTAGAAATCAAGTGTGGCATTTTTAGGACTACCTAACGAATAAAATTAACTGTTTACTCACAAATTATTATTTAAATATAGTTATTTTAAAATATTTATAGATAATGTAAACGGCGATGTGTGAAAACAAATTGGAAATGTTTGGTTGTTTCATTTGTTCATCACTGCAACTTGATCATATTACATATTGCCAAATAGGATCGCAATGCTGTAAGAATACACCTAGTGGAGAAAAAATGGAACACATCAAATTGTATATTATAACCAACATTATAGTTAATTACTTTTTTTTAGTAAACAACTCAGTAAAATTATTATATAGAAACATAATTATTGAACACACAATTATCAAATGTGTAGGTCGAAGGAATCTGTTCATTATTGGCTATAGGCCTATTCAACGTATTTGTTAGAGAGTCAATCATTGAAAAATAATGCTCTGACCTGTTCAAAATATTAAAAAGGAGGAGCTTTCTTTATTTTGGTAATCAAAATTCGATAATTATCCAGGTGAAACACGACTGTCATTGGTTGTAAAACAAAATCCATTGAAACGTGATTGGTCATTGACTCCCATTTGGGACATGAGTTGAATAGTCTAGAAAATTATAGTCTTAACCTCCTATTATACTAAGGAACTCCAGTGGTATCTAGTGGAATCACTTTTTTTGCTTTTACACGCTTTATATTAGCTTTACATGTATCTATCTATCTATCTATATATGTAACTGAATCTTTCAACGCGATTTTCACCCACTTAAAATAATTGGATCGACTTGAAATTCTGTATACTTGTAAAGGACCCGTGGCAATACAATAGTTTCATATTTATTTTCTAAAATGCTGGCCAGAATTATCAGAAAATCAGAAAAAGTGTGTTTGTATTTATGTAACAGAATCTTTGAACACGATTTTTACCCACTTAGAAACATAGGATCGACATGCTAACCCACATGTCACCCCTACACTGGCTGTTGATCATCTACCTCTGTGATTGACACATGTGGATGTGAAGGGCCAGCAGCCGGCTGGTAAAAGGGCAACCGCTGAAAAGTGGAAAGACCCTCAATCGGAGAAACATAGGATCGACTTGAAACTTTGTATAATTTTAAAGGACCCGTGACACTACAATAATTTCATATTTTGTTTCTAAAATCCTGGCCAGAATCATCAGAAAATCAAAAAATTAAAACTGATATAATAGGTTGCGGACTTGTCGACTTTTTAGTTAATCGTTGTAAGAGCTCAGTTAGCAGAACGGTGTAATCCATAGGTCGCTGGTTCAAATCCGGCTGGGGAGGATTTTTTTAGAAGGGTAATACTTTTAGCTCATACTACAATAGTATCGAATTTAAAGATGTTTAAATTTGTATCTTATTATGTAAAATATTAAAACTAAAAAATAAAAAATAAATAATAGTTATAAAAAACTAAAACAGCACGCTTTATTACAAAACCGAACTAAAAAATGAAAAATAATTTTAATTTCCAACACGCTTGGGATAAATTTAAAGTGGTCAGCAAAAAAATCATCTCCAACACATCTGGAATAAAACTAGAGTTATCAACAAAAAGAAAATAATTTTACCATCAAAAGCGTGGGATGCTTTTTATGATTTTTACATTTTCATGTTAGAGACTTTAATTTTACCAATATATGTTTATTATCAAATATATTAATTGATATAGAGCACCCCACGCTTTTCATGGTAAAATTATTTTCTTTTTGTAGATAACTCTAGTTTTATTCTAGATGTGTTGGAGATGATTTTTTGTTGACCACTTTAAATTTATCCCAAGCGTGTTGGAAATTAAAATTATTTTTCTTTTTTGAGTTCGGTTTTCTAATAAAGCGTGCTGTTTTAGTTTTTTAAAACTATTATTTGTCTTTACTTTTATCGACATAGTTTAGTACCGTAAAGCTCCTTATTCGCGGTTACCTTATTTGTGGTTTCATTATAACTAGGTTAAAAAATTGAGACACAATTCTTGTATTCGCGGTTAAAAATGTATTTATTCGCGGATCTAGTCCGTATGTTAGAAGGATTAGTATCCTTTATTAACGCATCGGCAACTTTTTTTACTGCAGGCGCGTGCCAAGGCGGCTTTTACAAAGAGCGATACAAACCAAATGGACAAATTAATACCAAAGTAAAGCAAACCTTATTGTCACTAAGCCTAAAGTTCGTTGTTAGAAGCCACCGCCGCAATATTTCACGTGCCGCTATGACCGATGATAAATTCCGCCTTCGCCACGATCGGTGTTTTATTGCTTCAACTTGCCATTCGTTGCAATAATTCTGATTGAATAACACGTGTCTCTTCTGCATTGTTGCCAATTTATAATGTTCAGTAAAAGGAAAGAAAATTAATTCCGAAGCGGAAAAAAATAGTGTTTCCGCTTAAAGCAAAACTATATATGTTTGACCGTTCACGCATTGGCGAGTCGTTTGCGTCTATATCACGCTGTTTAAATATGTTAATGAATCAAGATATCCGAAGACAAAATAAGCAATTCTATCGCGGAATTCACAGCAAAATATAAATCTTAATTGAAATACCTTTCAAAAGCGGCAAAACGGGAAAACTTTACCAAGTTCTCTAAGCCCTTGCCTAAACCTGACACTAATAATCAATAGAAATTGTTCAAAATCTATCATTAATTGATTTTATTTTGACTATTTAACTCATGCCCCAAATGGGAGTCAATGACCAATCATGTTAAAATGATTTTTTTATTTACAACCAATCACAGTCGTGTTTCACCTCGCTCTTTATCAATTTCTCTTTATCAGCTCCTGCTTTTGTGATAAAGAAAGCTCCTCCTTTTTAATGTTCTGAACAGGTAAAAGCATTACTTTTCTCCAACAAATACATTGAATATAGCAAATAATGAAAAGATTCCTTGATTTTACTGAGTTATTTACTAAAAAAATTAATGAATAACCCGTAATGTTGATTATGATATATAGTTTGATGTGTTTCATTATTTCTCCACTTGGGTGCACTCTTACAATATTGCGATCTTATTTGGCAATAAATAATATGATCTAGGTGCAGTGAATGAACATAACCTCACATTTCTGATTTGTTTTCAAACGTCGCCATTTACATTAAATATATAAATATTTTAAAATAACTATAGTTAAACAATGATTTGTGAGTTAACAGCTTAATTTTATTCGTTAAATAGTCCAAACAAATGCCACTCTTGATTTCCAAATTCTCTAGATAAATTCACTCCTCACTTCGTGAGTCGTGAATTTATCGATAATTTGGAAATCACTCGTAGCATTACTTATGATAATTTTAATTTTATTTTGTAATCTTGGAACGTATCCCCTATATACCCATTACAAATTACCATTCCATATTTGCGTCATATTTACAGAACATATCCTCCGCGAATAAGGAGCTTTTACTTTACTACTTCATGCATCGTTATGTCACGTAATTTTTGGAGCACAGTATCTCAGTAAATAGCATTGACAATCACTACTTTGTTATCATGGCTGTTACCTGTAAGTTAGCTTAGGTTGTTAAGTTAACTTTCATTACATTACGAGAGTTACCTTAAATTTAAATTTCGGACACACTATACCTGTGGAATTGAAGACAAAACTGATGGCGACCGAACCAGCGTAGCCGGCAGCTATGAACCAACATTTCCGTAAATTTATAATCTTGTTCTAACAAGAATTCATAGCTAGTTTTATACAATCCATGACATTTGTATCACGCTTTTTAAGGCCAGTTATAACCAAATTAACCCTTTTTCTCTATTTTTCATACTTTATTCTCATATACTTTCTTTAGGTCCCTAATCACATTCTATAAAAGAACTTCGTCCGATTTTTTGCTTTTTTTTAAATTACGTGTTCATCTGCGCTACAATACCCATATTATTTAAGTAAAATGTAAATAGCCTAAATTCCAGTAGTTACTACTACTACTACTACTACTGCTACTACTACTACTACTAGTACTAATTATAATTATAATTATAATAATACTAATAATAAAATTACCACAATATATGGAAACATTGTACATTATGTATAGGCCTATAGAAGCAGCAAACAGTATTAGGCGCCGCTCTGGTTCTTTGACCAGCGAGAACAAATACTAAGTCGCCTGGAGATTAGACAATCATCATATCAATATATTCAAGGTAAACTATTTAACTCTAGGTTGCTAATATAGTACAAAAAATAGATCATTGGAGTAGATAACTTTAAAATCGGAAAATAGCATTTGACTTATCATCTGAGGATGACACGGCCAACAATAAACCAAAATAATAAAACACAAATACTGCATGTTGTAGAAAGTAAAATAATTTGCTTTAAATTAAACCTCTATATTGTTTCATTATTGGTAAATTAATTTGATAGTTAAATTATGACTTCCATAGCTAATTTCCATAAATACAACAAAAATGTTATGTAGACTTATTACAAAAGATAAATTGGAGAGACAGGAAAGTAAACCAATAGGCACTTGTAGAGTAGAGCTTACTTATATTTTGGTCTTCAAACGAAACCCCACATATATTTACATTAATAGTGCGCACGGGCCTGTTTTTGGGGGGCCGTGTTTATTTATATTCCAATAAGACTAGAACGGAATAAAATTATTTGGTATATATCATCTGTGTGCCCACGTATTTAGTCACAGTTCCCATAAAACATTTTTGAACGCAAACGTTTGAGAAAAAAAGAGGAAGAACAAGGAAGACTGTTCTGAAAGATGTAACAGAATTTATAAAATATACACTACAAGCTGATAGGCCAGAGATTCGAATACCGGTGTGGTTATAATTTTTAAACTGACTTAAACTCTTTGGTGACACCATGGTGCTAGAGTTGACACAACTTCTAACGGAAATGGGTATCAGCTGCTTGTTATGCGGGTAAAGAAGGCCATCACGTAGGGATAAGAACCAGCTGATATATTGTTTCCGATAGTCTAGAAAGGTGGGAGCCCTAAGCTCCTCCTACCCGAAGATTCTCCTTCGACTTGTAGTGGATCACTTTTTTAAGAATACAGAAATGAAACGGATATGATTAACTGAAAGAAGAGAAGAATGTATTCTCTTCTTTCGTAGAACAAGAAATTTCTTTACGGGTAACGTGAAAGTTAGATTTTATTGTGGGGGTTGCAGAAATGTTCGTATGTTTCATGTTGGTATTATTGGCTTGCATATATAGACTGTAATGCAATGAATAATACTTGGGCCATATCTTACTGATCGATGTATTCGTAGTTTACCATTTTTAACTTTTTTCGCATAATTGTAATATTATATTAGTTTTTTTACTATGTACAGCCTTTGAAAAAAATGATGGCGCAGCTCTTGATGATGGAAAGTTAAGAGTTCTGAAGAGCGATTCACATCAGTAAGAGTTGTTACATGTTCTGACTCGTTTGAGTATAAAGCGGACGGTGTAAGTCTCTCTTCATGCTGCATTCGTATCGTTCGCTTCAATGGAGCAGTCGGTAAGATGCTCTTTCTCCGAAGACGCTGGTCCACGTTCGATTCTGGTCAGGTAGATTTTTTATGTATAATTATAATTATTATTATTATTATTATTATTATATAACTTCATTAATTTTCATAATGCCTACGTGTTACCAAGAGGCTTCGTTATATAAATAAATTTGTATATGTATGGAAATATTTCCGGTCGGGACAGGCTCCTAGGTGAGATTTTTTTGGGGTTTTTCCTCGCCTGTAAGATAAATGTCAGGAAGCTTAGGGAGTAACGGTCCCCGAAAATCATCCGGCCATCATTATCATCCTTATCATTATCATCATCATTCTTCACCGGTGTGGAAAGAAACGGGAAGCTACCACACCTACAGTTCCCTAGTAAAACTACAAAGCATAGCATGAAAATGCTATTATTGCAGTGAAAGACCTGCCGTCGGGCAGAATTACTATAGAATGGAATATATGGAAATAAATAAATGAAAGGAAACAGCTCATATATATATATATATATATATATATATATATATATATATATATATGAGAGAGAGAGAGAGAGAGAGAGAGAGAGAGAGAGAGAGAAAATTAATAACGATTGTAACGTCTCATTTCTTTGTTTACAAAACACATGGCATAATAAAATTATTTATTTCCATTACTAATACAAAATGCGTCTCATTAATTTAAATTAATTTAATTATACAAGTAAGTCCTGAAGTTCTGCATCGCTTCATACAGACAATTTCTAGGAGAGATTGTTGTGGTATAGTGGAGGGAGCTTGTGTTTCTCGTGCATGAGGTCGCGTGTTCGGTCCTGGTGTCATACTTTTTTCTCTCTCGTCATTATTTCAATTACTTTTCTTTCTTTTGTTTCGTTTATTTTGCTTTGTTTTATTTACAGTATTTACTGCACTACTTATTTACACGAAATTGTTTTCCATTGCACGACACACAACGATATAGAATGAATTTAGTTTCTCAAATAGTTGTATACTTGTGAATCAAATAACTGATCTCTGATCATGCGCAGTGGCGTCGTTCCGAAACTTGAAAATTATCTGTGAGCCATCATTTATTTAAAATGTTGTACATCTCTGTAGTCTAGTGGTAATACCTCGAACATAGTTCTGATCCCCGACCAGCTAAAGTTATTTGGGCGAATATTTTTTAAATTTTTCATCAATGCCACTAAGACATATGGAGGGCTTAAAATTACATTAGTGAAATCATTTTTTTTAAATATGAACATATTACAAAAGCCATTATAATAAATAATAATAATAATAGAAAGAAATAATAATCAAATCTTACGCCACTGATTACATGCATCGACTTACAGTGGTCTACGTTAAACCCCTTCTGGCATGTTCAATTCAAACATTGGGGATATAGTAGTAGTAAGAGAAAAAAACAAGCTCGAAAGGCTATGTGGCACAGAGCAATGGTAAAAGTAAAACATAACGCTAATGGCCAATTTGTACTTAACCCCGCGTTCATGCCTTCCCTTACCCACAGGCAAGCAAACTTCCAATTAATCATGGCTAGTTGGCTCTCTGTATTTGTGTATATCTCGACGCGGACGCCCCGCGCGGCGCTACTACCAAGGGGAAGACGAGAGAGAAAGAGAACGTGCGATATGAGAGTGCTGACTTAGACTACATCTTTTCTCTCTCTCTCTCTCTCTCTCTCTCTCTCTCTCTCTCTAGGGTACAGCACATCCATTTATTAGGTACAACCCACCTACTACAAATAATTCAGTAACAGTCAATGCTGATTCAACCTTACAATATAATATGTATTAATATTATAATTATCACCAAATTTACCCAAATCTTGAGAATAATAAGTAATACATTAAAAGCTAAATTAGTACGAAAATCTACAAGAATAAAAATATATAATATTTTAGCATTACCCTCCCTTTTATACAGAAGTGAGATTTGGATATTAAGAAAAAAGACACAGGAGCAGAATCATAGCAACGGAAATGAAATTTCTCAGAAGGACTGTAGGATACACTCTATTAGGCCAAATAAGAATGAAGAAATTTTAGAACAATAGTAGAATCAGTAAAAGAAGAATTCAACAGATAAAATTAAACTGGCTAGACCATGTAAACAGAATGGATAATTCAAGAATCCCAAAAATGATGATGCAATATAAACCCAAAGGACATCGATGGCCAGGAAGACCTGTTAAAAGAATGCTAGATAGGGCCGAAATAGGCTTAATTTTCGATTGATGATGATGAATATTATTTTTTAGGAATATTCCACAGTGTAGTGTTTCTCCTTCAACCCAAAGTGATTTGTCGCCAGAGGTTCCTGTCTAAAGCATCTTCTTCCCTCAAAACTCTAGCTTCCATTCTTTTCTTCACTCCATCTATCCATCGTTCTCTAGGCCTGCCTCTTCCACTTCTTCCATTAGCTTTCCAATTAAGGATCTTCTTTTGAGGTGTCCATACCATTTCAAACGTTTTTCTTCTATTTTTCCTAATGTTTTTTTTAACTTGCATAATTTCCCTTATTGTGCTGTTGTTATTATAAAAATGATTTTGATATATTTTAAAATAATAGGTCTGAATTGTGTACGTATATTATATTGTGTACCCTATATTTATTATTTCTACGCAGTATAACTCCTTCCTCTTTGCATTTTTTCCTTCTATATAATTTTCATACTTCTTGGTCCTAATCCATTACGTCATCGATGCGCATAGAACTGTTTCGACAGTTTATTTAAGCTACATAGCTTTAAACACATGTAGGTCTAACAATCAGGGTTTGGATTTTAATTGCAGTAGGCCCCCAGGCCAACCTGGAAAGTTCATTTTTTATAGTCACTTATCTTCGCTTAGAAGAATAAATATACTTGGCTTGGGGTGAGTGACTTAGTGTGTTTTTATTATATTCCTATTTATTTTTCTTTTCATTTTAGTACGTTTTAATTTTCAAGTTTGTTCAAAATGTTTAATCGTTAAATTATTTTTCATTATTATTTATATCACAGTCCACCGTTATGGTTCGGTGTAGTGTTACTGCCTCGTACGCGTCAGGCCCGGGTTCTATCCCCGGTCGTGACAAGTTTCCTGGATGATGTTTTTTTCGGTATTTTTCCTCACCGTAAGAGAAGTTCTGACATATTTTTATACAGGGAATGATTGGAAAGCATTAGCTCAGGATAGGGATGTATGGAGAGCTTATGTCCGCGCGGCCATGAACCTACGGGTTCGATAGTGCCAGTGAGTAAGTAAGTAAGTAAGTAAGTAAGTAAGACAAGTGTCAGGAAACGTTAAAGGCCCAAACTGTCCCCGAACATCATCCGGTCATCGTAATCATCTTTATCATATTCACCATATTTAGTATTAATAAGTGTGTGTGTGTGTGTGTGTGTGAATGTGTGTATCGTCTTAATGTTGTGTTGTCTCGGGGGGGGCTAAAATTAGGCTTATCACTAATTCGGGGAGGCCCTCCAAGTCCTTCTGTGGTCAGGAAGTATGTATGTAGGCTATGTGATCCAACGTTTAAAATCTCTCTCCCGGCAGGTCGTGTCACTGTATCGCACGGGTGGCGTGTGGCTCGTAAAAGTGATTATAAGGTAAGAGGTAATAAAATTATTTTATAAATAAAAATACTCCATATTCACTAAAAGAAAAAGGCAAAATCACCTGCCCTATATCGGCCTCTGGAGTCTAAGATTTAAGATCTGCTTTCAGGTCCCAAGGGTAGGGGTTCAAATCCGGACGGAATCGATTTTTAGGATGGAAAAATGTAAGAAGCAAATCGTCCGGGAGAGATTTTAAGTCGTACGCCGCTAATCTGAAAATTTCGGGCTTTTAAAATAACCTGATACAACGCCATATCGTATTTGGTTAAGGCAATATACTACAAGCCAGAAGCTTGCGGGTTCGAGTCCCGGTGAAACTCAGAATGTTTAAACTGTCCTAAACTTTCTGGCGGAACCACCGCCCTAAGGTCGATTCAACCTCCAATAGAAATGAGTACCAGACGCTTGTTCTGGGGTAAAGGCGACCGTTAAGCAGGGCTAATAACGTTATTGACATCTTGGGCCGATTGACTAGATAAGGTACAGCCTTGGTCCCAAGCCCTATAGAGGGAACACTTTACATTAAAAAAAATGTAGCCTAAATTAGAGCCTCTGAGCAAAATTTAATCGGCGTTTCCCATCGAATTAATTCCATAGTTGCCTTCTAGATGACAATTTGAGAGATGATTATAACAAATTGCACTCGCTAACATCTCCAGGGAAATAAAACTATCTAAATCAACTTAGTTAAGCAACTCCCGCAAATCAGTATCCTTACCCCTCTTGGGGATTTACAGGTATAAACAGACTCATCTTCTACATTTAATATAACGAGGTTACCCATAGACCACACGGTGGATTAAGAGTTACTTCATGAATGAAATTGTTTACACTATTAACAATGACATATAGTCAGTACTAATAAAATTCATTGTTAAAACCGTTGAGGTGGAGAGTCATAAAATAGAATAAGTTAAAATACCTTCTTAGGTAAAATCCGTCGTCCTCAACTTTTAAAATGTGTAATATTTATGCCTGTAAGCCTTTCAGGACATCCGTCCCATCTTCAGCAGTTCATTCTTCGTCCAAGCAATCCAGTATGATGTTTGATGCTGTAGCGAAGAATGAACTGAAGTTAAAATACCTTCTTAGGTAAAATCCGTCGTCCTCAACTTTTAAAATGTGTAATATTTATGCCTGTAAGCCTTTCAGGACATCTGTCCCATCTTCAGCAGTTCATTCTTCGCTACAGCATCCAGTGTGATGTTTGATGCTGTAGCGAAGAATGAACTGCTGAAGATGGGACGGATGTCCTGAAAGACCTACAGGCATAAAGATTACATATTTTAAAAGTTGAGGACGACAATTTTACCTAAGAAGGTATTTTAACTTATTTTATTTCATAACAATGACATAGTGAGTAGTTAAGATTATGTACTGGTATTCAGATATTTAAGAAGTTCCATAATTAAGTTGTTGAGTGAAGTATGATATGTGCGTGTTTTTTGTAACTGTATGGTGGAAAGTTGTGAAGGGATGTGACATAGCGCCAGAGAAAGCTTTAAAACGCTCCTTTCTCTTGTAATTGTTCACGATTTTGGACATTGATTACAATTTGGGCGCACTTATTTATGTGGCTGAGTGAAAGGAGACCGCCTCATGTTCCACTAGTAATGAATTCACACGCTATAACATTATGATTCATGATGTGCTTTATTGACACGCTAGAGAATGTCTGTATGTACCCTCCAATTGAAGTTTTCGCATTAAAATAATTACATTACAATTAGTATGCGAAGCTTAAACATATAAAACCATTTGAAGTAGTTACTTCACCCGAGAAGTAGAGAAGCTGCATAATGTATATAGATTTATGTACAACTGGTAATTGTAAAATTGTAAATTAGTATTTTACTAGCATAGGCAGGATAATTCTGATAACATATGGACCCTTTCAGGATTAAGGATAATGGAGAATACGATTTAATTTTTATTTATATACAGATGTTTAATATTTACACATATTTCTGTAACTAAAGTTTTATTTTATTTCTCCACTCGTCTCTATTCATCCACTCCATGTCCTCCAGTCCTCTTGTTCTCATTCCAGTTCTTATTTCTTGCATCCACAAGTTTCGAGATCTTCCTTTCCTTCTTCTTCCAGATGGACACCATTCCAATGTACGATTTAATGAGGAATTATTTCTCTTATAAGTCACCAGTTATTGTCGCACATATTAAAATAGCTAGATTGAGATGGGCAGGATATATCCACAGAATGGATACTAGATTAGATTAGATTTATTTAGCCTGGTGGAGTTAAGGCCAAGTGGCCTTCTCTTCCACTCACCAGGACAAACATACATTACATCAGAATATAACAATTTGAATTAACTCTAATATTAAATACTAAATACAAATTTGATCAAAAAGATATCTAATATATTACGATTTATAATACAACCAGTTAATGTTAGTTAAAATTATGACTAAAACTAATAATAAAATGTATACAAGCTGGACACATTAAATTGTCCCTGTCTAGTGTATATAAAAAACAAAGGAAAATAATGATATAGAAAACTAATTTTACGATTATACAATATTTAAAACAAAACAAATGAAAATATTTGTTATTCTTAATATTATTTTCATAAATAATTAAATTTGTTAATTGTTAAAAGCATATTATCGGTGAGGTGTATAAGTTAGTTTACTAAATAATTCTTTAGTTTGTTTTTTGAAGGATGTTATAGTTT
The DNA here is from genome assembly GCA_030220185.1 of Diploptera punctata. Lineage (NCBI taxonomy): Eukaryota > Metazoa > Arthropoda > Insecta > Blattodea > Blaberidae > Diploptera > Diploptera punctata. The sequence goes on from JASPKZ010000043.1 coordinate 3,299,948, forward strand.
GACAGTCTCTGACATAGGGCGGAAGGGAATTCCATGTTTTGGTAAGTGAGACCGTAAAAGATAATGAATAATATACTGTGTGATGAGGAGGGATATAAAGGACAATGTGCTGATGGAATCAAGTGTCAAGATTATGTGTGTCGGATAGTCTGATGAAGCGGCGTGATAAATAATTAGGCGATGATGTGTAAAGGATTTTATAGAGAAGGGATAGGGAATGGACAGTTCTACGATCTCTTAGACGAAGCCACGATAATTGTTCCAGGGAGTGTAACATGGTCAAATTTGCGAATACCGCAAATAAAACTTGCGCAAGAATTATAACACGTTGAAGTCTTTGAGTGAAAATAATATTTAAGTCTGTAAAAAGAGTGTCACGATAATCAAAATGTGGCATTGCAAGTGGAACAGTTAAAAATTGATGACAAACCATCGACATGAAAGAAGAAATTTTGGAAGACCTAAAGGTAGGTGGATGGTTGAAGTTTTGGAAGATGACCAAAGACTTAAAATTCGAAATGATGGGCAGTCTCCAGGGACAGTGAGGTTTGGAGGAGAGTTCTCAGTTGTGACTCGATCCGAGTTGTTACGCCAAATTGATGACTAGTATTGACGATATAAACAATTTCGAGTCTACCGAAAATCTACTCTTTGAGAAATTATTGATATATGTTAGTTTTACGTAGATGTTCCTCGGTAATCTTTACATAGAGAACTATCATCTCATTAAATTTCAGATGAAAGCTGTAGTCCGAGTGTTATGTATCCCTATAGGATTGCAGCAACACCCTCAATAACTTGGATTCGAAATTTCGACTCTGGTCAGTATGAAGCTGCAAAGGTACTCTGCGATTCACGAAGTTGTTGACTAGCATATCGGCTACTATCGAGGACTTTTAGTTTTGGGAAGGCGTAAATTCTGGTCATTTAGTGAAATAGTTCATACCTCATGGCTAACAACAGGTACTGATTCCCAGCACTTGTCTCGGGAAAGGGCCCACCCAAGTCACGACGATTCTTTCAAATGAGCTCACACATTGTGTTCGAGAATCACGGATAGCTGCACAGATGTCACATTATTAGCACCATCTCTCTACATCCCTCCGACAATACTGTCAGTAGAATCGTTGACGAACATCAATCAGGTGCCATCCCGAAGCGCCGACGTATGTTTCTTGCAAAACCTCTCGAATCTAGTTCCTAGGTAGGTCTAGGCTTTAAGTTTCGTCTTATCATCTGGAAACTTCCATAGCTTCTTGAAGACCGTGTTCTTAACAGTCAGAGAATTACATAGGGTGCAATTGCTCTTAGAAGCGGTGCTGCGGTCTGCGATGACTGCCAATGCAGCTTCAAATTCGAGCAGAACTTGCCAAATGCCATTGTCTTCGAGTTGTTCCCTCCAGAAGAGACACTTATCCCAACCAGGGGCAGGCTGCGCAGTTATAATTTAAATTATTATAAATCAATCTAATTGGCCAAACATAACATTCAGTTGCTGCGGATATGCAGTGTAGCGTCGACGATACAGGGCGTCAACGTTAAAGTGTCTCTTGCCTTAGCGATGTTCCGATCTAAAGTTGTACCCTTGGATTTGTTGAATCCAGCTACAATAAGTAGCGGATTCAGGTTTAGAGAACAGTTATAACAGCTGAGTGATCCGGCGTGCTGAATAAATTGTTACCTCTATACTGGCTATATGACCATACACTTCTGCAATTAACACATATGGATGTGAGGTCAGCAGCCGGATGGTAAGCCAAGGACCTTCTAGGTCTATAAACCATGAAGTAAATATACAAGATGAATATGATACGAATTTTATGGTAGCCAAATAGTGTTCAGGGATTATTTGGGTGTTAAAGTTTCCTTAAATTTATCTTGCAAGTGAGGAACAACTGCGGACAAATTCCTACTCGACTGGATATCGAACTTGATCCGTCAAATGGGATCCAATGAAATTACCGCTGTGCAATGCGGTAGACATTTTAAAAAATATGATATAATATTCAATTTTGTAGAAGGAATTAAGAATGTCAGAATAACGTAAAATGTGAAAAATGCACAAAATGAGGAAGGGAGAGATGAAACGGGAAGTATGTAGATTAAATGGCACCGTACGGATGAAGATTTTTCTGCTTGATGAAAAGTTATGGAATGTCCTTTGTAGCGATATGTCAGGATCCGCGGCATCTTACTTCTGTCAGATTCCTACTTTCAACTCGCCGGAGGCAGTTAGAAGCAAACGGAAAGAAAGTTTCTTAACGGTTTAATTAATTGGAAGAATGGGAAAATTTTTGCTCCTTTGTCGGAGCGAGTCTTGTGTCGTCATCTTAAAATTAAAAAACGATCGTGTGCATCATCATGTTATCTGTAAGGAAGCGGAATCGATGAGCATGCGCATTTCAAAGTCACAATTACTGTCTTCTGGGAAACAGATACACTCTCATTCAATTACACAAGTGAAAATAAATTTGACTTCACGATTAACATGTAGTTTTCGACCTTTCATACATGTGGAATTTTTTATCGAGTATTTTTTGCGGCTATAAAGCAGTGCTACCATCTTCAAGCTAGGTATTTCATGTATGTAAGAGTAAGATTTATGATCTGACAATGTTGGCAGAATTTAGTACAGTCTAATAAATTTCATTCAATCAAATTTTCACTTGCCTGGAATGTAATCAAGGTCGGGAGAAGTGTACTTTCTGTAAATGTTTTTTTTGCGAATTTGAGTGAAAATAAATAATTTTAACATTTTTGTTATTTGTTAAAATATAAAATATATTGTGAAAATTTATTGTTTTCCTTCTTGTATTTTTTTTCAATATTTATTTATTTATTACTAGCTAATATCCGGCGTACGCTATTACTCCTAAATAAATATTGTGTTTTTACCACCAGACGTAGGCTGTTATGCTTGCCCGGGAATCTGCTTATCCCGATCTTCTTGGCATCAATGAAAGACAAAAATGATTATTGTGAGTTATCCGTAGAAGATAAACAGGCTGTCGCGGATTTTTTGTAGAGTTTTTTGAGATATTCAATTAATTTGGTATATTTATTATGGTTTAGGCAGCGTAAGCCATTTAAGCGTCAAATAGGGACTTTATTTCACGTTTTTCACTACAAAGGGTGATTTTTAAGGGTGAAGGGGTTGAGTATTACAAATCTCTTATAGTCTATGTTCATCCCCGGAATCTCCTAAACATTTTTCAAAAGCCCTATCTCAATCTGATGAATGGTATGGCAGAGCACGCTGCTCGGGAATCTACTTATTCCGATCTTCTTGGCATCAGTGAAAAACAAAAATGGTTATTGTGAGTTATCCGTAAAAGATAAACATATGTTGTCGCGGACTTTTTTTGTAGAGCTTTTGTTCCGATTTTCAAGTCTCTGTACATTCATTTGGTGTATTTGTTATGGTTCAGGCAACGTAAGCCATTTAAGCGTCAAAATAGGGACTTTATTTCACGTTTATCACTACAAAGGGTGATTTTTTAGGGGTGAAGGGGTGGAATATCTCAACTCTTATGCCCTACGTTCATCCCGGGAATCTTCTGAATATTTTTCAAAAAACCCCATCAAAATCGGATCAACAGTATGGCCGCGCATAGAAAGGAACAAACCAATAAACAAACAAACATTGATTTTATATATTAGTTGAGGTCATATATTGGTTAAAACTAGATACAATAAAATTGTAAACGGATGAGATTTGTGTGATACAGAGAGCTACGTACAAAAAATCTGGGAATTGAAATTAAGGAATTAACTCTAGATGGCCTACTTTTCCTAATAAAGTAATATGCAAATAGTTTTGAATTATGTATATTGTTAGCCATAATTTAAAAATATAACTCATCATCAAAGTACATTCACGAATTTAGGCCATTTGTTGACCTGTTTCGGCCTCAAGAGAAACACCATCCAAAAGTCTTTTGAGTGGACGTCCTGGTCTTCTTCTTCCTGCAGGTTGATATCTTAACATTTGTTTGGGTATTCTGTGTCCTTCCATTCGATGAACATGTTGCATCCATCTTGACTTATAATCAGAAATTTTGTTTTCTAAAGGTACCATGTGTAATTCTTCTAAGATGTCTTAATTTTTTTGTGATCTAGTAGTGTGTATCCTGCAGTCCTCCGAAGGTATCTCATTTCAGCAAATGAGTGGTATATGTTAAAATACAACTTTATTATAATAATAACTGCAAAAAAGTTAAAAAATGGCAGCTTATTTTACAAAATAAAATGTATTTATTGATTTCAGTTAAAGATTATTGTCAATTGTTAAAATAATCATGATTAATATTATTCCCCCACCTCTTTCTTCACCTGCCTAATGGGCGCTTTCACTCGAGTTTTCATACAAGGAGTACCCTTGCCCCTCTTTCTTTCTTCATTCGTGCTACATATCCTGCCCATCGCAGTCATCGAGACTTAATTGTTCTTATTTTATCTGGTTTCTCATAAATATCACTGTTATGTTGGCTTCTCGATCACCTGTCTGTTCGTCTCTTTTTTATCCAAAACTTTTCTTAAAACTTCATTCACAACTACTCGTAATATTTCCTTCTTCTTCTTAAACATAATTTGTAGGATTTTCATCCTGCTTATTTCCAAAATCACTCCTCGGAGGAAGATGTATTGGATGTGCATTCATTGTCTATCCATCTCTTGACTGGTTTTCCTCTTGTTCTTCTCCCGTCCATTGGTCTATCTTGTTTAGATTTCCTCCTCCCCTAAATAAATATAAGAGTCTAAGCTTCGCATCCATGTAATATAACTAGGAGAATGACAGTTTTTTATATAATTTCAGTTCAACTTTTTTTTAAAGAAGTTGGGATGACAAGAGTCATTATAATGCGTAATAGTATGAATTTCCAGAATTGAAAATATGCGTAATTTCTTTCTGAACCTCATTCGTATTTGTAATTATTGATCTTAGGTATTTGAATCAGTCACTTCTTCAAAACCCCCTCATTTGTTATTAATTGTCCATTTGCAGTATAAATGAATTTCTATGTTTGTTTTATACACCTCACTGATATTATTATTTTAACAGTTAATAAATTTAATCATTTATGAAAATAATATTAAGATTAACAAATATTTTCATTTGTTTTGATTTAAATATTGTAAAACGTAAAATTAGTTTTCTATATCTCATTATTTTTCTTTGTTTTTATATACTTAGACACGGACAATTTAATGTCTTGCTTGTATACATTTTATTATTAGTTTTAGTCTTAATTTTAACTAACATAAACTGGTTGCATTATAGATCGTAATATAATAGATATCTTTTTGATCAAATTTTTATTTAGTATTTAATATTAGAGTTAATTGGGATTGTTATATTCTGATGTAATATATGTTTGTCCTCGTGAGTGGAAGAGAAGACCACATGGTCTTAACTCCACTAGGCTAAATAAATCTAGTCTAATCTAAAATATATTTAGTTTTATTGACGTTTACTTCCAGGTGCAATTTCTTAATAGTGTTACTCTATAAAAAATGTGTGTTGGCGAAAGATTAAAAATTAAAATTGATAATTTTCCAATTTCATAACCTCATTTGTCATCTTCAGTTCTATACCCAGTTGAATTTATTCTTGGAGTAAATTGACAATTTTATTGTTTTCTATTTAACTTTTTTAATTTCTCTTCAGAGATAGTGAGAGATACTCCAAATGATTGTATATAAAATATTGAAAGTGTCTATCTCGGAAGTTCTGTGCATCTGCTTTAGAGGAAATTATTACCTCGCACAATGTTTTAGATATCTCTTGTAATAATCATAAAGACAATAATGAGGCGTCCATTTTCAGTAGATCTGGGACTATACTGAAAAGGCCAGCGAGTACAAAGTTACGTGGTGTTGTTCTTCACTTGACTTAACTTGGGTCGGCCCGACTTGAGCCCGCAAGAGAAGTCTTTGATCTTGCTGGTTTGTTTTAATTAAAAGTTTTCGTTTATCACAGGAGCGTGGGAGGGAAAGAGATGAGGTTGCGGTAGGAGGGAAGTTGGCACAGAAAGGTCAGAGGGTTGGTTACAGAGAGAGGGAGGTAGCGTTGTCATCTGTTCACATGAATGCTAATTCGGAATCTAGCCTCTATTTGCTTAAGCAAACATGCCCGACTTTGAGGTTATAACTTAAGCAAATGTTCCTCTCTTGTGTAATATTCTCAGATGCTTTTTCACCTACTTCCTAGAGCTGTTTTTTTTAGCGAATTTCAAAGCACTAAACTCATGAGGTTAACTAATGCTTTAGAAGTGAGCAAAGACTCTTCTCTAGGCATTTAGAAGTTTTGGCCAAGAGTATACGGAAATTATTTGGCACATAAGTCAAATTTCATAATGTAAAAACAATTACAACAATCCAATTTGTTTAAAATTTAAGAATGAGACAACATTATTTAGTTTATAACCCTTAAATTGGCAAGACTGACTGACTGACTGATGTGTAGGCATTTTCCAATAAAAGACATTCCCCGAGCTAGCCAAGCGAAAATCCAGTTTCCTGGAGCCCACTCGGCAACCGAGGACTTGTTCATCGGTCCATGTCCTACAACATTCCGGCTATTATAAGGACTTATTTGCCCTCTTTAGCCCTTTTGTGTGTATGTATATATATATATACATCGTTGGTGAAGAGTGATTATCCTAGTGCCGACAATAACTAGCCCCGTAGATCAGAAGTCAAAGGCCTAGTGATTGGACATTAAAAAGCCTTTAATCAGACGTTGATTGGTTTTTGTGTTGTTTTTCTTGATTTTTAGATAATTGTAGTCTGAAGTCTGAGGAAGACTAATGACAAGGCATGACGCATCCTCGCCGGTTTTATATGTATTAATTTAAGTGGTTTGGATCAGTGTATTTCTGAGGTATTTATTGATCATATTAATTTTATATCAGTGCCATTACGTTATCTTTCAATTTTCCTATTTGATTTCTATTAACAGGTGTTTACTTTCTGATTGTATAATTTGTAAAAGTGTTCTCAATAACGGATGGTAACTTCACACTCATTTCTCGTGTCAGTTATTTAAATGTTACGGACCGCAGTAAAAACTAAATCACTCAGGCATATTGTGTAATTCGACACACGTTCAAGTTATTTTCTTCTGTTTTATTGAATCTATTAAATAAATTAAACAAATTGAAGGGCTGAAGGCTCGGCTGTAAAACATGGTAACTGACAAATTCATGAAAATTAAGTTGTAGCATGTAACTGTAATATGTGACCTCCTGAAGCATTTGGTGCACGTAGTTGTATTTGCCGTCTATAGACCATCTGTCAATAATTGACGGAAGTAAAACTAAATGCACCAAATTCTTCAGGAGATCACATATCACATTTTACATGCTACAACTCAAATTCAAGAATTTGTCAGTTATCATGTTTCACAGCCGAGCCTTCAAATGATGAAGGCATATCCTGTAGGATACATTGCCAATTTAAGGGTTAAAAATTATTACTGCAACGTCACAATCAATTAGCGAAGAATTATTTTACGTATCAGAATCTACATACTGGTATGAGCAATTTACATACAAAGATTTATTAAAAAATCGTCGTGAGATTTTTATACGGCAATGTGCGGACGTTCTTAAACTGGTGTTTAAATTAAAATGGTGTTATTGAACAATTCTACACTCACGTAATACCAAAATTTTAGAGGAATCAAAGGAAATATAAACCATATTTTATAAAAATTATCCAATTCTTTTGAATGTTATTTTGAAACAGATAGACTTGCCTACGTATTCTATTAAACATACCCCATAAGTCCCGCGTGAGGACACGGGTGCTCCCTTGCAGAAATGTCTTAACCAAGGTAATTAGTTACACTAATTTATCTACATATGCCAAGGAGTGGCACGTGGTTATCACATCGCCTCAATGAAACATCTAGTTGGCAACCAAGGTATTACTTGGATGAATGAAGTTCGGATAAATTTTGCACAGAGGTATCTTATTCGGATTTCAGATTCTTTTACGAACTTGAAAATCTTCAGTCTCGGAACCCACGGCTTAAAGTCCCTCCCGAAGGTCTTTGTCCCTTGGGTTTTTATATATTGTAATAAGAGAGGATAAAGAATAGGAGTTTGTTTTAGATAATGCTTGCTGAAATAATTTAAGCTTATTATTAACATTTAAGTCCACCGCTGTGGTCTCGAGGTAGCGTGCTGCCTTTTCACGCATCGGGCCCGGGTTCGATTCCCGGTCGGGACAGGCTCTTGGGTGGTGAGGATTTTTTCCTGGGTTTTTCCTCACTTTTAAGACAAATGTCAGGAAGCTTAGGGCCCAACGGTCCCCAAAAATCATCCGGCCATCATCATCACCCTTCACCAGTATGGAAAGAAACAGGAACCTACCACACCTATAATTCCCTAGCAAAGGCGCAAAACGTAGCATGAAAATACTATGGTTGCAGTGAAAGACCTGCCCTCGGGCAGAATAACTATGGATGGATGGATGGATGGATGGATGGATGGATGGATGGAATTAACATTTAAAAAAGATATATTAGATACGCTGTTTACTTAAATTTATGGGAAGGTATACGATCGTAAGTTTATGTATTCATTTATTCATGTATTTTATTACTGAATAAACATTAAATGTGAAAATCAAGTTAAAAATTTAAATTCTTCGTGGTCTAAGCGAAATCTATTATCTTCTCAACATCACTGATGATGTTATATTCATGGCTGATAGCCTAACTAATTAAGCATAGTCGGTCCCGTTGGACCGTACTCGCGTCTTGTTCCAGAATTCGCGGGCTCATAACCTGTAGGAATCGTTACTATTAGTTCCTTCGGAAAGGACGTAAACCTGTGGGACTCTACGATAGATTTACATTACATAAAATAACCTCAAGCCTGAAGTAAGAGGTCTCTGAAAAGTTTTGTCGGCGCTTTTAAGCCCATTTTTAATTGCGGCGATAATTACTTCAGCTGTTCTACCTACTATGAAATAAAGAATCAATTTTTTTTAAATTTTAATAAGGACATTTCAATTCAGAAAAAAAATCGGAAAACTAATACAGATAAACGTATACACTGATAGAATATTATCCTATATTGTGAGTAGTAGTTCCTGTCACTCTCCTTTACAGCATTTGGTCCTCGTCAAAGCGCGCCACGACTCAGTTCTTTGATAAATTATTGACTTAATCCCAGCTCTTCCTTGTTGTTCAATTTCTGTTATTACTGTGCTGCATCGTGTACTTTGTGGTCTTCCTCTTTTTCTAGTCAGTTCCTGTGATCCCATTCCAGAGTTATATTTGGCACGCTGTTAGTTCTTTTCTGAGTGTGTGTCCAATCCATTTCAATTACGATATTGTATCCTTTCAGATTTCATTTTGTGATGTTATCATATATAATACAGGTCTTCGAATTTTTCACAAGGACTAAATAAATCGAGTCCATATTTTCCATGCTGAGTTTAACTATTTTTAAGATTTTTTTTTCCTAAGCAGATTTTTTTTGTGACGTGTTTAAAATTATAAGAATTAGTACTTACGAAACTCTAAATGATAGGTACACGTCTAAGTTTGGCTTATTTAAAAAGTTGTATATGACTATTTAACTCATGCCCCAAATGGGAGTCAGTGACCAATCACGTTACAATGATTTTTTATTTACAACCAATCACAGTCGTGTTTCGCCTAGAATTTACCAACTAAAGTTTATCATAATAAAGAAATCACCTCCTTTTTAACATTGTGAATAGGTCATAGCATTATTTTGAAGTGACTGACACACTAAGTAATACGGCTACCAGATGGTATATATAGTGCATGAATGTCAACACGTAGCGCATGTGGGAGTTAATATAAAACATTTGTAGCAATTGATTGTAGCACCAAAAAAAACACTGTTTGCACTTTCTTAATTGTATTTTTTCCCAGAAAAACATAATTGTCATATTTACATCATAGGACATCAGAAATGAATTAATGTACAGTTTGATGTGTTTCATTTTTTCTCCACTAGAGAGCATTCTTACAATATTGCGTTCGTTTGGCAATAAATAGTATGATGTGGTTGCAGTGATAAACGAAAGAAGCATATGAAGCGTACCAATCGTTTCTCATTTGTTTTCAAACATCGCCGTTTACATTAAATATATAAATATATTAAAATAACTATAGTTAAATAATGATTTGTAAGTAAACAGCTTAATTTTATTCGTTAAATAGTCCTAACAAATGCCACTCTTGATTTCCAAATTCTCTAGATAAATTCACTCCTCACTTCGTGAGTCGTAAATTTGTCGATAAATAATTTGGAAATCACTCGTGGCATTACTTATGATAATTTCGGTAATATTTTGCCTACGGGATGTTTCTCTTCATGGTCCAGAGGTAGTCGGCCAGAATACTGGGACTCTTATTTGCCCTTTCCCATGGTATAAATCTGCTAATGAAAAGGTTCACCTTGTTCAACGAAGACAGCCTCAAGACTTTCAGGAAGATATTTAGTAAATTCACCTCCTCGTGCATCCCAATACTTTGTATGGATTCAGATCACTCGTTATTTAACTTTATTTTACTTCTTTGTTACTGCCAAGAAATCTACAGCTCTTTTTGAATGATTTTCATGTTGCTTTTCTGGTGGATGTTACAGTTCCTCAAAATAATTTGCAGTCCTGTAAAAATGTCTTCCTTCAATTTCGTATAATTTATTTCAGGAAAAAAATATTTTTGATACATACAAGCAGCAGAACGTTTATCCATTTTTTTACAATTTTTTTCAGAAGCCCCAGTTTTATATTCAGAAGAGGTAAATAAAACCTTTTCTCGATCCAATAATGGGGATAAAATATTCACTTTTAGGCCATTTTTCTTATGTAGTGAAATTTTCTGTCTCTGCTGTCTCATTCGCACAAGAAATAGCTAAATTTAGTGAATCCAAGCTGCAAACCTAACAATGAAACTGTTATTTTCAATTATCCGCAGATATTCCACTTAAATTTTGTATTTGAATTTTTTCTAATAGAAACTTTATGTATTTATTTTATATATCTTTAATGTCAGTGAAATGGGCTGCAGGCGTTGATGGTAATTCATTGTTATTGTGGTGTAATGTAGTATAGCCTTCATAATAGGGCCTAAAATTCAATGAGTCTATGAGAAATCGCCACTCACATTGCTGGTGTTGATGCGTAAGAGAATCAATGAATGAACAAACATTAAGCCTTAAATTGACAAAACTATACTAGACTATTTGAAGAGAAAAATTATACGCTCAGACCGGGACTTGAACCCGGGAATTACAATGTATATAGAGAAAGATTTGCGTTTAGATCGGTACTTGCTCAGGTAGCTCAGTTGGTAGAGCACTTGGTCTAGAGAACCAAGTTCCCGGGTTCAAGTCCCGGTCTGAGCGTATAATGTTTCTCTTCAAATATGATTTATCCATCATTGAGATGTACGAAATCAATAATATACTAGACTAGACTATGTGGTGGATGTGGATCACTTTTCCAAAAAGTATCCCTCCCCCGAGCCGGCCAATGATGAATCCAGTTTCCTGGATGCATCCTCGGTGGCCGAGAAAGGAACCGTATTGCCCATGAACCATACTTCCGGCTATTTTAGGGATTTATGTACCCTCTTTAGCCCTTTGGTGTATCGTCAGTGTAGATAGCGAGCGTATCTCTTAGTACCGACCATAACCAGCTGCTGATCGGGAGACAAAGATCCAGTGGTCGGACATTAACAAGCCTTAGTGACGCTGGTCGTAGCTGATGATCTGGTTGATGTTCTGGTTGATGTTCTGGCCGATGCTCCAAGCCGCCAACAGGAAGACCGCCACCGCCGCCACCCCTAAAGGGGCAAGAGCGGGAGGCCAATTCGTAATTCCAATCAGAAACGGCTCTTTTCGGATTTGGCTGATCTGTTGAATATTTTAGAATTTTGAAAATTGTTGGACATTTATATTTTACTGGTGGACTCTAGGGGACCCTCCGATATGTGTCATAGCACCAAGGGAAACCACCTAAAACCTTGGTAGAGTGGCTTGAATTTAATAATAGCCACAAATTTCTTCTGTCAGATATTTGAATGCGACGGGCCGCAGTGAAAACGGAATCTTGTATAACTGATATCATTCGGTATATTGTATAGTTACACACACATTTAAGTGGTTTATTTTAGTTCGCTTTCTTCTGATTTATTTCAAATATTAAATTAACTAAACCAACTTGTGTGTCTATAAGGATATATTTCGAATTTAAGGGTTAATACATAAATCTGCATGGCCTTCTTAAGAGAAGTAGTCTATGAAAGCACTACCGCGACTACGATAAACGCAAATAATTTTATCTTTAGCAGATTCCAACCTTCATTAGTTCTAGTTTCTTATTTTGGGAAAGGCCTCCACAATTCCATTGTAATATTCTTAATGATGATGCATTCTGAGAAGGACGTTTTGAATTACATCCAGTCGTCATTTTTTATCTACGTTGTGGTAAACTACTTAGCCGTTAGATAGCGTTACCAGGGTACACCACGAGGAGGTGAATTTACCATTATACCCCAGATTCCAATCTTTGCACGTAGAACTTGAAAGCTCATCCGACTGTCTTGAGAAATTTAAATCTTGTATACGATCATTAAGATCTTAAGTTAAAATGTGAGGCTCTGATGAACTACTTGCTTCAAATGTAGGGCCACTTTTCTCGTTTCTTTGGTTTTCAATGTGAGCTGGGCCGGAGTCGTAGTTATCACTTAAGGTCCTTAAATCTAGACACTTGATAAGGATGTACTTCATTATGTGACACAGGTCTCATTGGAGGTGCCAAATTGGGATACTTAATTCTATATTTTGTTTCTTGATGTGATTCATTTAATGTCAGTTAAGCAAAAATATAAATCTGTTGAATGATTCTTCTGTTCTCAACAAATCATAGGAATTAAAATGGCATATAATGTTTACATTTTTTCAGCTAACGACAAGTATGATAAACACCATACAATTTGGGGCCAGTCTTTCTCACAATAGCCAGCTCTACACCCAAAATAAAACCCATAATTATTTTTCACAAGTGGAAGGAGTACTTGTAAGTTAGTTCACCACAGATGTAGCAGAAACTGTTTGGATGAATTAAGCACTTTTTTGGTTTATTGAAACTTTTATAAAACTAATACAACTTGTAAATAAAAATAATGTACAGCAGGAAATCACTACAGGAGTTGACAGGCTCACTACAATTTATTACTGGCTACTGGCTGTCGGATTACTAAAACAGTGCAATATTTGAACATGTTTGAACATTAACAAGCCTGCACACAGTTAGAACACATTTCATATAATAAGTTTGCCTGGTGCCAATTTATTTTGAATAAAATCCCACTTTTATAATATTTAAGATAATTAGGACTAGGAAAGCCTAATATTCAGAAGTATATTACACAAAATGACAGAAAAAACTATGCCTGATGGAAGAATTATGATACATATTTGAATTCAATAGGCCTACAAAACACCGTGTTTCGGTCACTATTCCGTTTCGTTGCGAAAAACATAATGTTGACCAATGTGATTCTTCGTTTGATAAAGTTTTTGTGCTTTAGATTCTGAAAATAAATATCAGGCATTTGTTTATAAATTCATAAATTTGTTGTACAGTTGTTTCTTTCCAAGTTTCATATCCAAATAGCATTTACTTTTCATGTTACTGTTGAATAGTATTTATTTAGATCTAGTTGACATTTGTTTGGATCTGCATTTGCGAAATAATTGTAAGAGTACAGCTTTCGACTTTCTAATTCTGACCTTATTATCTTCCTCTGAACCTCCATTTTAGATAGCGTGCTTTCTAACTAGCTAACTAACTCACTGGCACTATCGAACCAGTTGGTTCATGGCCGTGTGGACATAATCTCTCCATACTTCTATATCCTGAGCTATTGCTTTCCAATCATCACTTGTAGGCCTATAATCTACTTTCATTAAATCATGGTTAAAGATATTCTCCCACATCATTCTTGATCTACCAACTGAGCATTTCCCCTATAGTTTTCCTATAAGAAGCTTCCATGTCCCTCTTTCATTCCTCATTCGTGCCACATGTAACGTTCTTATTATATCTCTTTATAGGAAATCAGATATAATAAGAACAGTTAAGTCTCGAAGACTGCGATGGGTAGAACATGTGGCACGAATGGGAATGAAAGAGGGGCATGGAATTTTTTGTTGGAAAACCAGAGAGAAAATGCTCAGTTGGTAGACCAAGAAATGGCGAAATTTAGCTACTTTCTCTATTTCTCCACCATTTTGCAGCCTATAATGAAAACTGGTTTCAAATTTCTCAGACCAATTTTCAACGAACCAGGCTTAAATTGCCATCCAGATAATAATTATCTCATTCATTTTTACTGATTTAAAAGAAAATAAGGATATAAATAATTGATATTTAGTATTACTTTCCTGTTTATGATAATTATTTAGTGGGTTGATATTGTAGTTATAATTAATAGAATTATCAACTATCCCATCTCATTAGAACTAAACCACAGTTGTGTAATTTACAACGCCAAGTACCCATTATACTGCTAAAATCAAAATGTCTATTAATTAAACTGGATGGTCATTAATGTCTCTTTTATTCGTATAAACATACAGAAAAGTAGTTCCATTAATTTTGAATAATCCATGATCCACTTGGTTATGTAAACTGTACGCGTGTACACAAGCTTCAGCGTGCTTTTCAAAATGCTTCTCACACAGTACCACGCTATTGATCTGTCTGTGCGCTTTTTAAATCTACATTCAATACACTACCATATAAGTATATACATTTACACTGTGTCCAAATTTAAATCAATCCGTTAAGAAAAAAATCATCATCAACAATCACGGATTAAGCCCATGTGGCTTGTTCCGGTCTCATAGATTCTCATTCAAAAAGTTAAATCCATCTCTTTTCGGTCTATCAACATCCCTGTTCCCTTTTGGTTTGTAATTAAGTATAATTTTTGGTATGCGTTCATCTTTCATTCTTTGAACATGTTCTTTCCAGTTTTTTTCTAGAGTATTTTACTTCATTTAAAAGTTTAATAATCATCATCATCACTCCAGGGATTAGGCAATTGCCCGTTCCGACTTCATAATGCATCAACCCAACGTCTTCTGGGTCTTCCAACATCACGTCTTCCTCTTGCTTGATAATTTCTTGCTAACAATGGATATCTCTCCTTACTCATTCCATCCATATGATCAATCCATTTCTGTCTGTAATTCGTGACCTTATCCAGTAAAGGCTATACTTTCAATTCTTCTCTTATAAGTTTAATAATATTTAGCGTATTTAATAATATTTAGCTTATATCAAATATCTTCACTTATTCGTTTATCTAGAAGTTTACAGCCAGCTACATTTCTCAGAAATTTCATTTCAGCTGATTCTATAATATTCTTTTCTCTTTTAGTTAAAACCCAAAATTCACTACCATACAACAGTAAGGAGACTGCCACAGCTTTATAAAATTTCCTTTTCTTGTATTTTTAAATATTCTATTAATTGTGTCACATACCTAATTAAATATATTAAGTTTGTTAAAAATATAATTTTTAAAAGTAGGAGATTTCATAACCCAGGTATTTAAAATGGTTCACTTGTTCAGCGGGTTTTCCCTCCAAAATTATTTTAGCTCTTACGGTACCTGATATTTTAAAAGCTAAGATTTTCGATTTACATATTGATATTTAGAAATTATAATTCTGTATATAATTTAATTTAAAGGGTGATTTCTGTAGACCGTCTTCCGAGCTAGATTTTAGAACTTGGTCGTCTGCAAAAAAATAATTAGAAGCATTTTACCAAATAGGGGCCTCAAAAAAATCTGTCGGCTCTTTCACGCTCAGATTTAAATTTCAACGCTAATGGCCTACATTGATAAAGAGTATAAAACATATTTCGCGCTTATTTCCATGTCACATTCATCTCGAATGATTTTTCATTAAGTGACATATTATCAAGTAACTAAATCATTGCAATTATCAAATCCGGAGGTTTGTGGTAGCGCGAACACAATCTCTTCATACATCCCTATCCTGATATATGTAATATCTTCCAATCATTCCTCGTATAATTCACCTCCTTCAAATCATAGTTAATTTTATTCTCCCACCTCATTCTTATTCTACCTTCTGGACGTTTTTCTCCTGGCTTTCCTACAGAAGTTTCCATGCCCTGCTTCTGTTCCCCATTCGTGCCTCTGCCCTTACGTTCATGGCCGCGCGGACATAAGCTCTCCATACATCCCTATCCAGAGCTAATGCTTTCCAATCATTCCCTGTATAAACTACTTCCCTCAAATCACAGTTAATGTTATTCTCTCACCTCATTCTTGGTCTACCAATTGGGCGTCTTCCCTCTGGCTTTCCTACAAGAAACTTCCATGCACCAATTTCATCCCCCATACGTGCCACATATCCTGCCCATCACAGTCTACGAGACTTAATTGTTCTTACTATATCTGGCTTCCTATAAAGACCATGTAGATCATTGTTATGAAGTCTTCTCCATTCACCTGTCTGTTCATCTCTCTTTGGTCCAAAAATTTTCCTAAGAACTTTATTCTCAAATACTCGTAATCTCCTTTCCTCCCTTAAAGTAACAGTCCATTTTTTCGCATCCATATAATATAACTGGGATACTAGTTTTGTATATTTTCATCGCAGACTATGAGACCTAACTGTTATTATATCTGGCTTCCTATAAAGACCATGTAGTTCACTTTTAAATAGTCTTATCCGTTCACCTGTCTGTTCATCTCTTTTTGGTCCAATTTTTTTCCTGTGAACTTTATTCTCAAATACCCGTAATCTTCTTTCCTCCCTTAAAGTACGAGTCCATGTTTCACAATCCATATAACTGAATTCATTTTTAAATTATTGAATTTTTCGTAAGACATTTGCGCTTCTAAATATGTCAACGTTGGAAATTAAAAGCTGGAAAAATCCAATATCTTCCGCATTACGAATAATTTCCCCTCGGAAATGTGTAACACATTATTATGGCGATTGTAAAACCTTAGGTGGTCTTGTGCGTCTCATTTTGGTCTTAGAGCTGTAAGGGGTGTTTAGGATACCAGCGGGGTTGCATATTAACGCATTAATGCGATTATAACAACGATAACTACCCTCGGTGAGACATTATCATGTTTTTCTCATCTTTTTACTCCCAGTCCGGCGAGGGGACGTCGTCTTCAGATTAGGCTCATGTATGCCTTCACTGCAGTCTCTCATAAGAGACACAGTACACTCAAATCTTAGAAAAATAAGTCCTTGGTAGTAGTCGCGTTTTAGAAAAACATAGGAGAATGCCGTATCGAAATTCTGAAGTGATTTGTAATTTAGAATCAAGTAATTCAAATAGCTACTCATGTATCGTCAGACTAAAGGACCATGTATTCAAAGATTTTTCTTAGATATGTATAGCTTTAAATCCATTAGACCCCAAAAGCTGTTTTTAATATAGTTCTAATTGTTCATAACAGAGAAACATGTGTTATTTTTTACCTATATAATTGTCTTAAATAGTAATGTTTGATATTCGGGAGATCTCGAGCTCAGACCTAGATACAAACGAACTTGGCTGGAGTTCCAATTTCCGGTTTTCCGAAATCGCCAAGGTTATTGCTAAGTTGTAATACTATAATCAGGTCTCATTCCACAATAATCACCATTTCATAATTCATGAAATTAAATACGTGAACTTCTACAGAAAACAGTGTATAGGTGCAGCCAGTTAACTGAAAGCATGACTGACATCAGAGCAGTAAAGTATTGTCTCACACTGTCACGTTCTTATGCGTGCTAATAACTAAATTGAAAGTATCGGTCCCTTATCTTCACTACTCACTTATGAACATCTTATCAAAAAAGACAACGTTGTGAGTTACAAATAATACGACGATTAATGGAGACGGCCGCATATGTGTAAGAATCACACTGCTAGCTGCCTATAACGATTTTCATGCTTTTATAGTCTCAACAGTTTTAAAATTAATTCTGAACCACCATTGAGGTTGTTATGTAAAAAGTTAAAATATTAAATTTTGTTCTTCAAATATGTCGTCCTCAACAAATTAAAATTCATTAAAATAGTGAATGCCTTTCAGAACTTCTTGTTCCATCCTCAGCAGCTGGTTAAGTATCTACCCAGCTGCTGAGGATGGAACAAGAGTTTCTGAAAGGCCTTCACTATTTTAACGAATTTTAATTTGTTGAGGACAACATATTTCAGGTACAAATTTTAATATTTTTAACTTTCTGCAGTGACTGAAAGCCTCTGTAATCATGCAGCCTACTGAATACAACTAAACCTGTTGGATGCGATGTAATTAACAAACTTTATGTCTGTGCGGATTTAGACTCTAGATATATCCCTACCCTGAGTTAATGTTTCTCACTTATTATGAGGTACCGGATTCGATTCCCGGTCTGACTACAGGATTTTTTTTCTTAAAAGGAATTATTACTGTGGTCGTCCATGGTCTGCGTGTAGGTTAAGTTTAGGTTTAAGGGCTCTCCTGACACTTTATCGTCACCCATTATTTATCTTATAGGGGTAAGGTAACTCGATTTCCAGGGGCCCCAACTTAAGAAGTGAGTTACAATTCTGCCATGCCAAAAGAGAATATCAGAAATGTTATGAAGACAACCTGATGGCATTGGTAAAAAATATATATATTATTTTAAAATGGGTGATATTAAAGACAGGTGAACTTTCATTTTATTTTAAAAATGCTCATACCTACGTGCCATCCTCGTTATACGTTGCACATGTAATAAACTCCTAATTCTTTCCCTCTCTGTTCAAAAATTTGCAGGTCGTATATCAGACAACGACCCTATAAAAGACTATGTCTTTTCTCATTTCATATCTTCTTAACTCCCACCCCATTCTATTTTCTTTCTAAGGTTTTTTTGCACTCCCTTCTTTTTAACTATAGTGAGGCAGAGAGAGAGTTATGTGGAAGTGAGTGAAGTCAAAGTTTACGTTATTAGCACGTCTCCTGCCGAGCCCCCTCTCTCTCGTTCTCTCATTCACTCTCTCTGACATACACACAGAGAAAGGGGGAATCTTTATTTTATTAATGCACAGAATCTACATCTTAGTGCTCCTAGGCTTCTTGTGACTATACATTGTATTAGCTGTGTTTATGACAGCTTCAACAATTTGTACGTGTTTCAATATCGATTCTTCCCTTGCTATCTCTTAAAGTTTTTAAAATGGACTGAGAGACAGAAGAAAGCTGACTTCCTTCCCAAATAACACAGTATATATTTTTCTACATATTTTAATAAGAATTATATCGAATTTTAAGACATTTCATCTGTCAATATTCTAAATCATTTAACACAATATGATTAACATCTCTCTTTTTTTTTTTTTTTACTTTTAGCTTGAATTTGTGAAATAATCTTAACTTCTCACACAATAATATTCCATTGAACTCCGCTCTAATATTTCATTTTGCAGTTCTTCAGTCCCAAATTTCGCTACTGGACAATGAAATTCTGATAACTCCACTAACTTTGAAAAGTCCGTCATGCAGGAACAGCGTAAACTAAGCGAATTCCCAGCAGGTAATATTTAGGTCCCACTTTGGTTTGCATTATATTACATTTATTTTGTTATTTAAATAGTATAGTATAGTGTTATCTTCCAACAAAGCAAACGTAGCGGCTGCAAAAGCGAGTTCTTAATTTGGGATTTCACATAAACCTCCACTTTTAATATCCATCCAGCCATAGTAATTCTGCCCGAAGGCAGGTCTTTCACTGCAATCATAGCATTTTCATGCTATGCTTGCAGCTTTACTAGGAAATTGTAGGTGTGATAGCTTCCCGTTCCTTTCCACATCGGTAAAGGATGATGATGATGATAATGATAAGGATGATGATGATGGCCATATGATTTCGGGGACCGTTTGGGCCTTAAAGTTTTCCTGACATTTGTATTACAGGTGAGGAAAAACCCCGATAAAAACCTCACCCAGAAAAACTGTACCGACCGAGGATTGAACCCGGGCCCGCTGCGTGACAAGGCAGCACGCTACCTCGAGAACACAGCGGTGGACAACATTTAATATAATTGTTAATTTCTCTGATTTTTGGACATTACCTTCCTCGTTTTATTTCAGTGACGTACGTTGAGATTTGTTGAGAAAGCTCTAAAATTGCACTAGAGCGATTTTTAAGTTATCGAATCATATTAACATCTTCTCCTGATGATCCGATTTTACTGGTTGACGGACTTCTACTTTTTTAATCATCATCATCAGTCACGGATTAAGCCCATGTGACTTGTTCCGGTCTCGTAGATTCTCATTCAAAAAGTTGAATCCATCTCTTTTTCGGTCTATCAATATACATGTCTCCTCTTGGTTTGTAATTAAGTATAATTCTTGGAATCCGATCATCTTTCATTCTTTGAACATGTTCTTTCCAGTTTTTTCAAGATTATTTTATTTTATCCAAAAGTTTTAAAATATTTAGCTCATTTCTAATATCTTCACTTCTTCTTTTATCTAGAAGTTTGCAGCCAGCCACACTTACCGGAAATTTCATTTCAGTTGCTTCTATGATATTCTCTTCTCTTTTAGTTTTTTTTTTAAATTTATTACTATATTCCGAGTTTGGTTAAAAAAATTGCGGCGGCTAGATCGATAACAGATTTTTTTGGCATGGTCATTTTCCGTTTTTCTAAGCAGGATCGACGGAGATAGCCTATGTATTTTTTTCTATAATATTTTCGTGAGAACAGCATCAATAGGTTCATTCTGAGCTAGTGTTTTCCAATTATCCCTATAATCTACTTTGCTTAGATCATTGTTAATTTTATTCTCCCATCTCATTCTTGGCCTATCTACTGGGCGCTTTCCCTCTGATTTCCCTACAAGGAGTTTCCATCCACATTCTTTCATTTCTCATTCCTACCTCATGTCCGCCCATGCGACTTAACTGTTCTTATACGTATCTGGTTTCTCATATGATTGTATAAAATCGTTTATGTTTATTGTAATTTAGATGCAAGACTATTTTTTATATTTTTTAAAACCTGGTTGAATGGTAGACAAGGCCTTAAGGCCTTAACTCTCCCAGGTAAAATAAATGATGTTATTATCATATTATCATTATTATTATCATTATTGTTATCATTATCATTATTATCATTATTATTAAATACAAAGATATGCGGTATTTGACGAACTAAATCACATATGGAAATTTAAATTTCCCCTGAGTACGGTACTAACGTTCTGCAGGGTTAGTCCTTTGGACGGGCTGCCTCCTTAAAGCCTTTAAACATGCTTCCTTGTGTTTTATCCCCACAAGGAGGGTTGCCTCTTGCAGAATAATAATAATAATAATAATAATAATAATAAGCATAATACCAAAACCAGCATACAACTATTCACCAAGCCAGCATACAACTATTCACCAAGAGGAAGTAGTAGTTTGGGAAGACCAAAGAGAAGACGGAAAGAGCAGCAATTTGGAGTCGGAACAAGCTTATCAAAAAGCCAAAACCGGACGAAGAAGAAGAAGGAACATAATATTATAATACATTTTCTCCAACTCTAAAATATTCCATTCCATTACAGAAGTTCCTGATCACAAACATACTTTTTTTTAACGCACAAAGACATGGAGGGCCTCCCCGATTGAGTGATCAGCTCAGTGTCAGGGCCCCCTCCGAGACAACTCAAAATGTAAAACAAACACATTAATTTCACACACACATTCATACTAAACGTGGTTAATATAATTATTATGGCCAAATGATGTTTGGGAACGTTTGGGGCTTAAAGTTTGCTGACATTTGTCTTACAGGTGAGAAAAAATACCTAAAAACCCTTACCCAGAAAATTTATCCCGACCAGAGATCGAACTCTGGCTCGCTGCGTACGAGGCAACGATACTACCTGGAGATCACAGCTTAAAAATATTAAATTTGGTAAAAAATTATTATAAACAAATTTGAATTTTTTTAAAAATTTTAGCATTGTGTATTAAACTTAATTTACATTTAAATTTCAACATTAACTATAAAACAATATGAGAGTCCTATACATTTATTATTATTATTATTATTATTATTATTATTATTTTAAATTATGGTTAAACATAGTAAGTTATATTCCATCAATGCAGCCACTGCGCACATGCAATAATAACAGTTCAAAAACTTCAGTATATCTTAATGGAAATAATCGGGGCATTGGCGTAATAAAATCCAATGCCTAAAAACTGTATTTTATATTTGGTTAAATAATTAATTAACTCTTTTTTGTTGTTACGTGAGAGTTGGTTTTGCATTGAAAAAAATGTGTAATATTTTTGAATGATGAGCTGAATACTATTTTAATAAAATATGATGCAGGTTGCATATTGCTTGGGGCATCTTAATAATGATTTAAAGTTAGTAGGGGGAGGTGTTGCATCTTCATCTGACGCATGTGAACATTTTTTTTTTTTCACATCCCCTGCAAGTTGTAAATTACTTATTGCAAAATCTGTAGCCACATAATAAGACGTGTTGCATTTTCCCTTCATAGATGAAAGTCATACTTTGACGTAAAGTCTTACACATATCAGTGCAAACTCATAAATAAGCGCAGTTATTAAACATTTCATATACTAACATAGAAAAAATAACACTTTGTGAAGACAAAGAATAATAAAAATAAAATAATAATAATAATAATAATAATAATAATAATAATAATAATAATAATAATAATAATAATACTTCTAGCACTCTCAAACTCGGAGTTTCATGGGACATAAGCTCTCCATGCGTCCTTATTCTTAGCCAATGTTTACACATTCCTGAAAACACGTTTATTATTATTATTATTATTGTTATTGTTATTATTATTAAATAAAGGTAGAACAGTTACAAATCTATTATAATTCAATAATGAGAATACTGTATTATACAAAGTATTGGCAGTTCCATCTCTTATCTATGCATGTGAAACCTGGACATTAACAAAGGCAGATAGTAAACAAATAGAGGCTGATGAAATGAAGATGCTGAGAGCAATAGCAGGATACCAAAGGACAGATAAAAAGAAAAATGAAGATTAGGCTATAAGAACAGAACTTAATATATTTAACCTCTGTGAAAGAATAAAATACTATCAAAATTCTTACCTTCAGCACGTATTAAGAATGAATGAACAGCGGATAACAAGAAGAATGTATAATTATAAACCAAAATAGAGAAGAATGTTGGGAAGACCGCTGAAAAGATAGAAGGACCAATTCGACCTATAATGAGATCGGAACAGGCCATTGGGCTTAATCCTTGTTGATGATGATGATGATTATGATGATGATGATGAGAAATACTGTCACAAATGGAGCTGAAGTTTGGAAATTCCACAGAATTTTATGTCGATGAAATAAATTTCTTGAGAAGAGCAGCAAGATGTTCAAAATTATAAAAAAATAAATACTATCATACCAGAAAAAATGAATATTAGATATTCAATAGTAGACTATATAAGCAATTATATTGGTATGGGCTTGTACGACGAATGCAAGAAGAAGAATTACCAGAAAAACATTGGAATGGTGTCCACCTGGAAGAAGAAGGAATGGAAGACCTCGAATCTCGTGAATGCAAGAAGTAAAAAGTGGAAGGAGAACAAGAAGACTGGAGGACATGGAGTGGATGAATAGAGGCGAGTGGAGAAGGAAAATAAAACTTCAGGCATAGGAAGATGTGTAAATACATTGAAAATACGTTTAAAAGTAAAATAATATTTATTATTATTATTTATTATTATTATTGTTATTATTATTGTTATTATTATTGTTATTATTATTGTTATTATTATTATTATTATTATTATTATTATTATTATTATTATTATTATTATTATTATTATTATTATTATTATTATTATTATTATTATTATTATTATTATTATTATTATTATTATTATTATTATTATTATTATATTATTATTATTATTATTATTATATTAAAGCAATAAATTATTTAGGGCTATCAAATTTAGGCCCAAAAGACATGAATCAAGATTTGAGGTGAATTACACAGGAATGATTAGAAATCGTAGGCTTAGGAGAGCGATGATGGAGTAGAACTACTTATATTCCCGCGGCCTTGAACCTCCGAGTTCAATAATGTCATTGAGTTGGTTATGTGCGGAATAAAAACAATTTTTTTCTACATCATATGAAAAATTGCATTACCAGTGTAACATACAATAAGATAATAATTAAATTAATGTTTTTATTACCTCACCTCATATCCTTTTTCTTCTATACTGCAGTTTCGGAGCTTATCTCCATCGTCAGTAGCCTCTGGTCGACCGGTGTTATGTCGTTTCTTGGCGGTTTCCTTCTTACTTCTATCGGTGGACCGATGAACCTCTGGATCAGGTCAAAATTTGCGGGAGTTTCAAAATTCATGAGTTTGTCTTTTTTGTTTTTTTGGATATGGATTTTTGGGAATTCAAATTTTAGGAACGAATTTAGGCCCCTATATTTTCCTAAAAATCATTATCCTCTGCAGTTTCTTTAAAAACGGTATATGTGCAAATAAGAGGATATCTCTGTGTTGTAATCGATTTGAGGTGTATACTACCATGTGGCTTCTATGCCGTTCCTAAATTGTATTATATGTCCACCGCTCTGGTCTCGAGGTAGCATGCTACCTTGTCACGCAGCGGGCCCGGGTTCGATTCCCGGTCGGGATAGGCTCCTGGGTGAAGTTTTTTTCGGGCTTTTTCCTCACCTGTAACACAAATGTCAGGATGATTAGGGCCTACGATTCCCAAAAGTCAACCGGCCATCATCATCATCCTTCATCGGTGTGGAAAGCAAAGGGAAGCTACCACACCTAAAAATCCCTAGTAAAGCTGCAAAGGAAGATCCGGGTTCGAATCCCGTCCAGGCATTTATTTTTCTTATCATACCATATTAAGCTTGTATTGCTCAATGTTAAACATTTAATTATAACCTATATATATATATATATATATATATATATATATATAAAAGAAGAAACGCCCAGTTGGTAGACCAAGAATGAGGTGGAAGAATAACATTAACTATAATTTGAGGGAAGTAGACTATGCAGGAAATGATTTGAAAGCATTGGCTCAGGATAGGGATGTATGGAGAGCTTATGTGCGCGGCCATGAACCTACGGGTTCGATAGAGCCAGTGAGTAGAGGAAGTATATTAAAGAAGATAAGCATTCTTGTTTTACATCTCGGTTTATAGATTTTGTTTTTGCATTCTGAATATTTGTCCTCAATTTTAATCTGTGCACGATAATATTCAAATAAAATTATTTCTTATTCTATTTACAAATTTACTTAATGACGTTTTCGTTATGAATTTGGTATTTCATAATTTTACCTATTTATTTTTCGAGTTTATCTTGAAGGTAAATAATATTTTGGTTTATTGCAGTAGGCTACCACAAGATTCCTGTGATCAAGGATATAAAAATTCAAATGGGCTATTTTAATTATTCAATGAGCTTTGCTGTCCACGTTAGTATCTGTGAATTAATTTTATGCGATAGTGATTGAAATTTCAAAATGAATGCACATTGGTTTAATTTAATTATATTTATACATTTTTACTATACTGAATTGAACAATTTCTTCCTAACGTGATAGCATCTCATTCATTGTCAAATGTAATTTTTGTTTCACATATTGTTTACTGACAAGTCCGTGGCGTAGTCGGTAGAATCCCTACCTTCCACTCCGGCGACCCGAGTTCGATTCCCGGCGGCGTAGGGGATTTTAAATATCCACCTTGGGTCTGGGTGTGTGTCCTGTCTTGTGTTTGGTATGTGTGAATAAGATAAAAAGGTTAACAAAGGTAAAAACATAAAGGAAGAACAGTGTAAACGAAAGGAAAAACGAGAAAAAAAAGGTAGAAGATACACAAACACAAAATAAAAATATTTAGAGAAATAAGTTATTATAAACTATTCAAATTAGTTAAAGTGAAGCCTTTATATTAAGTAAAATATACATTTAAAGTTTAATTGTCCATCTTTGTGATCTCGGAGTAGCCTCATAAGCAGCGGGTTCGTGTTCAATCCCCAGCCGCGACAAGTTTCCTGGGTGAAGTTCTTCCTTGGGGTTTTCCTCACCTGCAAGATAAATATTATAAAACTTAAAGCTTCAAACAGTCCCGAACACATTAGGCCATCACAATCATCCATATCATACTTTTATTGTTTAGTATGAATTAATGAGTGAATGGTGTGCCTTTTCTTAAATTTTGTCTTGTCTCGGAGGTGACCCTGGTATTCAGCTGATCAATCATCCAGGAAGAACGATCGATTTCTTGTGTAGTGAAAGAAATATGTTTGTGGTTGAAAGTTTTAAATAATCTCTCGGCATTACACGTTCTTCTACGGGTCGTGTGGTGTGGGGCAAATTAAGCAAATTAAATGAAATTGTAGAATTCAGTTATTGGCGTGACTGTTTTTATCTGATAGAGCTTAATTTTTTTAAGTAAAAGCTTAACAGTAATTAAGAATGAGTGTTTTAAAGAAGATACTAATTGCAGACAACTTCGAAAACTTATATAACTTAGACACTTCATAAACTCACATATGATATGCTACAAAATTGTGGTTTCGTTATAAACAATTGAGATATGATCCGATTGAGGGTCTTTCCACTTTTCAGCGGTTGCCCTTTTACCAGCCGGCTGCTGGCCCTTCACATCCACATGTGTCAATCACAGAGGTAGTTGATCAACAGCCAGTGTAGGGGTGACATGTGGTTAGCATGTCAAGTTCCCCAGCCGTTATAGCTGGTTCCTCAACCTGGAGCCGCTACTTATTGTAGCTACCCAATTGCCTCACGATGCTGGGTGGGCACCGGTCCCATACTGGCCGAAATACTATGAGAAAATGTCTTCCCCCATGGAGACTCGTACCGGCGCAAGTCCCGTAGCTCTGCGCCAAGGCTTCCTACCTTAACCGCTCGGCTACGGCGCGGGACTATTTTTTTGAGATATGAGATTACGTAATTATCAAGAATATAACCTTCTTCTTCTTCTTCTCTTTCTTCTTCCGAATGCAGTATTGGGTGATGATGCCCGTTCTGCGACTACAAAACCTGATCTTTCCATCGGTTGAAGGGTCTTCCGAGGTCTCTTTTGCCGTTAGGGTTGAGGTGGTAAATCATCTTTGGTAAACGGGAATTTGACATTCTCTGGACGTGTTGGAACCATTTAATCTGATAATTTTAAGAACATAACCATTACAATAAAATCTCTATCGTCTAAATGCCATTAAGGACATTATTGGGAGTAAAATTAGATAAAGAGGATAAACAAGAAAGTGATATTAAGAACAGAATAAATAAAGGTAGAGCAATAACATCAATGATGAATGGAGTCTTATGGAACAGACATATAACCAGGAAAAATAAGTTACAAATATATAATTTAATATTGAGAAGTACTGTCACATATGGAGCTGAAGTTTTGGAAATTCAACAATAACTTAGAACAAGAACTTATGTCGATGGAAATGGATTTCTTGAGGAGAGCAGCAAGATGTTCAAAATTAGGCAAAATAAGAAATACTGTCATAAGAGAAAAAATGATTATTGGTTATTCAATAGTAGATTATATACGGTATAAGCAATTAAATTGGTATGGGCACGTACGACGAACGCAAGAAGGAAGATTACCCTGGAAAACATTGGAATGGTGTCCACCTGGAAGAAGGAGGAGAGGAAGACCTCGAAACTCGTGGATGCAAGAAATAAGAACTGGAATGAGAGCAAGAGGACTGGAGGACATGGATTGGATGGAAAGAGACGAGTGGAGAAGAAAAATAAAAGTTTAGGCACAGAAGGACGTGTAAACATTAAAATTCTGTATATAAATAAATTGAGAGAACGTGAAAACAAGATTTAATAATAACTTACTTGTAGATTTGATTCAAACAACTTTACAGGTTTTTAATTCATTCCTACTTTTAAATTATCTGCCATAAAAAAACATTTAACTGAAAATATATAAAACTGTTATGTATCCCGTTTATATTACATGAATGCGAAACATGTACTCTTACTTTAAGGGAGAAGAAAATATTACAAGTATATGAGAACAAATTTCTTAGGAAAATTTTTGGACCAAAGAGAAATGAACAGACAAGCGAATGGAGTAAAGTGCATAACAGTGAGCTACATGATATTTATGGAAAACAAGATATAATAAGAACAGTTAAATCTCGTAGACTCCGATAGGCAGGATATGTGGCAGGAGTGGGGGAACTCCTTGTAGGAAAGCCAGAGGGAAAACACCCAGTAGGTAGGCCAAGAATGAGGAGGGAGAATAACATTAACCATAATTTTAGGGAAGTAGATTATACAGGGAATGTTTGGAAAAACATTACCTCAGGTTAGGGATGTATGAAGAGCGTATGTCCACGCGGAGATGAACCTACGTGTTCGATAATGCCAGTGACTCAGTTAGTTATATTTTTCACCCAAATTGTATGAAATGTTTTCATTTGGTATTTCAGTAAGCATCGTTATATTTTAAATATAATTCTGTTAGTGTAAAACTGTTTTCAACTGAGACGAAAACTTATTTTTCTGTTTTTTTTTCACAATTTTTGATAGACTGTATCTAATTTCAAGCTCTTGACTACTTAGTTTCTTTACCATTTTATATAAGCTTATGTGGATTATTTTCATACCTATGAATGTTAGACAAGGTATTCAAATGAAGTAAATGATGACCTCCAATTTTTGTGTCCATACTTTAAACTTATAATTTATAGCAGCGTGATGCTGCGTTAGCCCTGGAGTCTAAGATGCTTCGATATGCATTCTGATTATTGAACTATCAAATAAATTTATTCTAATTTCTAGAGACATTAAATATAGTTCAGTTTATTCAAATATTCAACAGCCACTATTTTAAAGACGGCTTTATTGTTCCCTTGGAATAACATAATATTTCCAGGTAATTCCAAATAGCGGCCTACCTTGTTATACAAAAGTGACATTTCTTTTTGAAGTCGACTACTGGATATTTTAAATAATATATTCTTAAAGAATTTATCAGTCCCGGTCGACTAGGGGTTGCAATGCACGCCTCTAGTTCCGAGATTTTCGGGTTCAAACCCGACCGAGGTCAATTGATACGCAAAAATCGTGAGTGTGGTTTCATTCGGAAGGAAAGTAGAACGGTAAATCCCGTGGTCTAGATTTGCGGCACATAAAAGAGCCTGAAACCTGAGTTTAAAAGCCTCTAAGCAATATCTGCACTACTAGATAGGGGCCTACATCTAAAGATCCTATACTCGATATTATCTTAAATTATAAAAAAAAAAGTAAAGTGATCCCACAACAGGCCCGGAGGCCCTTGGGGTAGTATGAGGTTAAGGCTCCCACTTTTTCTAGACAATCGACACTTTATGTCAGCCGGGTTGTCAGCCCTGCGTGACGGCCGCCTTTACCCCCAGAACAAGCGTCTGGTACTCATTTCCGTTAGAGGCTGAGTCGACCCCAGGGCCATAGTGCCGCCAGAAGGTTTGGGTCAGTTTAAAAATCCTGACCCCAACGGGACTTGAACCCTCGACCCTCCGGCTTGTAGCTCAGTGCCTTAACCACTACGCTACGGCGTGCCCCCATCTTAAATTATAAGCGTCTGTAAATAAACATGGAGAAAAAATTAGAAAAATCTATAAATCGATTAAAAAACTGAAGAATACAACAGTAGTAAAGCTGACGATGATATAGAAGAATATATCGAAACATGTTCGAGAACAAATCAACATTAAAGTGAGGTAAGATATCTCTAGACTCAAAAAAACTTGATTCACAACTGTAGAGTTTTTTTCTTCGTCGTTTTCAAGCATTCCCCATTACATCAGTAATATTACATACTTAAGATGTCATATTAAGTTAATATAACAATTTACACTGTTATTATAACTTACCTAAACCCTCTGGCGGTATCATGGCCCTGGGATCGACTCAGCCTCTAACGGAAATGAGTACCAGACACTTGTTCTGAGGGTAGGGCTGACAACCCGGCTGACATCAAGTGCCGATTGTCTAAAAAATGTGGGAGCCTTAACCTCCCACTACCCCAAGGGCCTCTCGAGGCCTGTCATGGGATCACTTTACTTTACTTATTATAATAATGTTAGAATATTATGTGGAACTTTTACGTTCAGTAATACATTAAAGTTGTGTGTATAGATTTATTAAGTAAGCTTATGAAAACTTCTCGAATGTATGGTTCTTAATTGCTGATGAATTAATTGTATAGTAAGTACAACCCTAACATGCCTTTGTGGCGAAATAGGGTTTCAAAATATTTGGAGATTCAATAATAATAATAATAATAATAATAATAATAATAATAATAATAATAATAATAATAATAATTGCTGATTTCTGACTTGCCAATTGTCTCCTTTATGCCTTATTTATTTTATTAATTTAAATTTTTGTTATCTTGTGTCTTGGCATTCATATATTAAATAATTGACAGTTTGTTCCTCTGTGTTGCATGTACAACAGTAGAATTAATGATAAAAAAACATTTCCGACTACTGGTTTTTAAATCTTGTACTACTACGAACAAATAGTGTAATTTTCTTGAAAGAGATAGTTTTTCTTATCCTCATTGTTTCAAGGATTGTTAATTATTTCATCAACTCACTTAATTTGCTAAGCGATCTGCCTGTGCTTTGGGTAACAAAATTCTGAGACTGTGTATCCACCCTTACAATAAAAGAGGCTGAGTGAGATATGTAGCAGTCGGGATAGATCAAATCCGACTCTTCTGTTTTGTAGACTGAACTCCTTCTCTCTTCTTACAAATATTGAATTCTAATGAAGTACTGCGGAAATAAATAAGACAGTTTTCCACAACTTCCTGGATGTAATTAAGACATAATGGAGATTCAAATAACGACATGGCAGCGGTGCAGTGTGCAGTTTTTTTATACGCTTTCCACGTGTCTGCGGCCGTTCACCGACTTGTTTGAAAAGATGGGCTTTTCCCCCTGAATAAATCTTGAGCCTCTAAGAAGAATGACACTTCCTCGTCATGGTCCTGCACTGAATGCGATGCACAACAGAAAACATCGCTCTTATCCGATTAGAATATCTAATGAGGGAAATGTGGAGTAGCATTGTGTATAAAGATATATGCTCAGAAAACAGAGTCCTACATATCGCCAGTGGTGTACAAAACACTGCAAACAATTCGTTAATGAACATATGAAGAAATTTCATTCAAATTTATTTTACTATTTTTTACGTGCTGCGATTCACAACTTTGGCATCTGAAACCAGATATCCAAAGTTGATTTTTTCCTTATATCAATTATTAGTTTTAGTCTTAATCTTAACTATCATTAACTGGTTGTAGGCTATATATTGCAATATAATATATATCTTATTGATCAAATCTTCATTTAGTATTTAATATTAGAGTTAATTGTGGTTGTTATATTCTGATGTAGTCCACCGCTGTGGTCTCGAGGTAGCGTGCTGCCTTGTCACGCAGCGGGCCCGGGTTCGATCCCCGGTCGGGGCAGTTTTTCTGGGTGAGGTTTTTATCGGGGTTTTTCCTCACCTGTAAGACAAATGTCAGGAAAGCTTTAAGCCCCAAATGGTCCCCGAAATCATATATACATCATCATCATCCTTATCATTATCATCATCATCATCATCATCATCCTTCACCGGTGTGAAAAGCAACGGGAAACTACCATACCTACAATTCCCTAGTAAAACTGCAAAGCATAGCATGAAAATGCTATGATTGCAGTGAAAGACCTGCCTTCGGGCAGAATTACTATGGATGAATGGATGGATATTCTGGTGAGTGGAATATAAGGCCACATGGCCTTAACTCCACCAGGCTAATAACTAATTAAAATAAAAAATAAATAAATAAAATTATATTTTGAAATGCTTCAATTTCTTCAGTCAGACCAGCCTCGTGATTTTGAGGATAGAGCTTCTAACTGTAGTACATGAGATCCTGCGATTAATTTCTGATCATACTAGGCTTAGAGGATTTTTTCCTTAACATGAATTTTTCCTGTGGTCTCTCATGGTCTGGAATTTAGATTAACTTTAGGCTTATGGACTCTTGTAGTGATGTTATATATAAATTTCCTTGTCCTTCTTTCGTTCACTATTCGTGCAACATTCTTCTTGTAACTAGTTTCCCATAAAGATCATATTACTCACTGTTATGTAGGCCTAGACTTCTCCATTCACCTGTTGTTAGTCTCTGCTGTTCTAAAAATGTAAAGTAAAGTATTCCCACTACAGGCCTCAGGAGGTCCTTGGGGTAGTGGGAGGTTAAGGCTCCCACTTTTTCTGGAAAATCGGCACTTGATGTCAGCCGGGTTGTCAGCCCTGCGTGACGGCCGCCTTTACCCCAGAACAGGCGTCTGGTACTCATTTCCGTTAGAGGCTGAGTCGACCCCAGGACCATAGTGCCGCCAGAAGGACTTGAACCCTCGACCTTCCGGCTTGTAGCGCAGTGCCTTAACCACTACGCTACGGCGTGCCGTTCTAAAAATGTTCCTAAGAAAATTATTCTCAAATTCTCGTAATATTTTCTCCTCCGTTAAAGTAAGAGTCCATGTTTTTAGACGCTTTAATTCTAATTGCTATATTTTAATGCATTTTTCTTTTTTATAGACACTTTTAATATATAAGATTGTATAGCGCGTATTTATTGATTTACATAGGCTATGTCCTTTGTTTATTTTTTTCTGAAACGTTGAAATAAATCCTAAATATGATTAAATGGGTCTTGATAATGAAATTTACCTTGATAATTGAGAAAAACAAGTAAACAATTCAGATTTGTCGGTAAAGGTGTTCGAACTCGTGACCCTCCACCCGAGTCTTAAATTTTTGAGCCAACTCGTTCGTTACTCTGTTATATCGCGTGTAAGTTATGTAAGTTTATACAGAATTATGTGAATTTTTATTATTACGTTTTCCATGTATCTTTTTATAGGTAAATTAATAAATAACCTAAACACTTGGAATTGTTTTCTTAATGTTTTGTTGTTAGGGCCTAAGTCATAG
Organism: Diploptera punctata; assembly: GCA_030220185.1. Taxonomy (NCBI): domain Eukaryota; kingdom Metazoa; phylum Arthropoda; class Insecta; order Blattodea; family Blaberidae; genus Diploptera; species Diploptera punctata. The sequence continues at coordinate 3,333,078 of JASPKZ010000043.1, forward strand.
AGTTTCTATTATCCTTAAAGTTCAATTCAAGAGCAGATTCACAATTAACAGAGAGTGGCTTCTAGAGAATTAAAGTTTGAAAGAGGCTTATATTGTACATAACTTAACAGTTACTCAAGTATTTTTGATCTGAGATCCTGGATTCCTTACCTATCTATAATGGCGTAGTCCATTGTTGAACCATAACCTCTCCTTTATTAGGAGTTACTAGATCAAGTTAAATTTTAGTTATCTTATTTACCCATAGATGTCATGAATGAAATGCGGTCAACACACCGACTGAATGAGACATTTAACAGGTAACTAAGGTATTACTAGGACTTCGAGATCGGTAAATTTTGCTTAGAGGCCTTTTTATTGAGGCTTAAGGACCTTTCGCGAGCCTCAAAATCTTCAGACTCGGGATCCATGGCTTAAAGTCCCTCCTGGAGAACTTTTCCTTCAATCTTTCAGTCCAAAAAAAATCCATCAAACCCAGCCGGGTTTGAACTCGCGACTCTCGGGACCAGAGGCAGATTCTCAGATTGCTTATTGTAGTTCATGAAGGAGATAGACAGCATAGATACGTTACGGTAACATTAGTCTAAATAGGCTAATTTGGAGAATTCTGAATTATTAATGAACTTTTGGCGACAGATGAGACACGGTTCTATTCAAATTAACAGAAACCTAAAAATAGAGTCCTTGCTTTATGCAGGTGATTTGGTATTAATATCTCCAACAGAAACAGATTTACAGTATTCTATCACAATTTTAATATAATTGCAAAAAGGTACAGTATGGAAATCAATACAAAGAAACTAAAGTGATGGCCTTTTGTGGCAAATACCCTATACCAAGCAAAATTGTTTTGGATGATGAAATTTTAGAACGAGTAAATGAATTTAATTATTTGGATTACAATTTAACATTTCAAGATGAAGCTGATATATCAAAGAAAATCACAAATTTCACAAAAACAACGAGAATAATTAACAGTATAATGAAACCATCTTTATTACAGAAGAACACAAGATTATGGCTTTATAAGGTTCTCGCAAGACCAGTATTAAGGTATGGTAGTGAAGCATGGACAATACGAAGAAGAGATGAAAGTCGAATAACAGCAAATGAGATGCCGTACAGCAGACTATACAAAGTGGGAACATAAAAAAAATGAGGATATTATGGAAGAGTTGGATGTAGAACCCATTCTCCTCCCTATACGTAACTACCAGAACAACTGAAAAGAACATCTTCAACGAATGCCGTCTCATAGAATTCCAAAAGCCATGCTTCGTTACTGCCCCTAAGGCAAAAGATCGCTGGGACGTCCAAAAAAGCGCTGGAAAATTCCTCTTTGAGTTCGTAACAGTCCACACGGCCTAATACTTGCATGGATGATGATGATCTCTTGATCCATATAAAAAAGTCATATTATGATGATATAATTAAACTATTGGGTGTTGTTTTGTACACCCCCTACGTGGCTTGACAAATGAGAATTACTATCAGGTTGTGTGATCCACCTGCGGTCACATTTTCTTGCTGTGATGTCTCTTTGCACGACTTCATGAATAAAGATACATTCAGGTCATTGTCACGTCCATTGGAACGGCCAGTTAGTTTCATTGCGCATGGGCAGTAATTATATTCCATTTCTAATTTATAAATTAAAACTACAGTCACTAATCCTTCACACTATTGTAATGGTAACAGTTGTCCTAGTGGATAATCGTTAATTATGACCTCCCAGTTGTTCTAACAGTGTACGGAATTTTCCTACTACAAGTTGTTCATTGATGTGTTTATCACTTCATAGGCTACTTTAAGTTATTTATTATATGAATGTAAAAAATAAGTGCATAAGAAATTATCGAATTAATAAAATAAATGTTGTTGTATGGAAGTGAAAATTGGTAATGAAATCAAGGGATAAAAGCAGGATACAGACTGCGGAAATGCTGTTTTTACGTAATGTGAAAGGATGCACAAGAGCGGATAGAATAAGGAATGAAACTATATGAGAAGAATTAAATATATATAAAATTGAAGATAAAATCAGCGAAAATAATAAGAAATGGACAGAACACTTAATGAGAATGAACAACGAAAGAATACCAAAAAGAACCTTCCTGTATAATCCCAGAGGAACAAGAGATGTTAGCTGACCACGCAGAAGATGGACTCCACTTTTAACTTCGCCGGAACAGGCTGCATAGCCTAAACCTTGTAGTAGAAGAAGAAGAAATGCATCTAAAAAGCAATATATTGTTTCTGAAGTATTAATCGAGGATCAATGGAGATAACTAAATCACAGAGAGCTACGTGATCTTTATGGGAAATCAGATTTAATAAAACTATTTAATTCATGCCCAAATGGGAGTCAATGACCAATCACGTTACAATGAATTTTTATTTACAACCAATCACAGTCGTGTTTCGCCTAGAATTTACCAACTAAAGTTTATCATAATAAAGAAAGCACCTCCTTTTTAACATTCTGAAATAGGCCATAGCATTATTTTGCAGTGACTGTTTCACCAAGAAATACGGCTACCAGATTGTATATATAGTGCATGAATGTCAACACATACCGCATGCGGGAGTTAATATAAAAACATTTGTAGCAATTGATTATACCACAAAAAAAAACACTGTTTGCACTTTCTTAAATGTATTTTTTTTCCCATAAAAATATAATTGTCATATTTACATCATAGGACTTCAGAAATGAATTAATATACAGTTTGATGTGTTTCATTTTTTCTCCACTAGAGTGCATTCTTACAATATTGCGTTCCTTTTGGCAATAAATAATATGATCTGGTTGCAGTAACGAACAAAAGAAGCAAATGAAGCGTACCATTCGTTTCTCATTTGTTTTCAAACATCGCCGTTTACAGTAAATATATAAATATTTTAAAATAACTATATTTAAATAATGATTTGTGAGTAAACAGCTTAATTTTATTCGTTAAATATTCCTAACAAATGCCACTCTCGATTTCCAAATTCTCTAGATAAATTTATCGATAATTTGGAAATCACTCGTGGCGTCACTTATGAGAATTTGGAAATCAAGAGTGCAATTTGTTAGGACTATTTAACGAATAAAATTAAGCTGTTTATTTACAAATCATTATTTAACTATAGTTATTTTAAAATATGTATATATTTAATGTAAACGGCGATAATTGAAAACAAATGAGAAACGATTGGTACGCTTAATTTGCTTCTTTTGTTCATCACTGCAACCAGATCATATTTATTGCCAAAGGATCGCAATATTGTAAGAATGCACCCCAATGGATAAATTTATAACCAACATTATAGGTATTAATTAATTTATGATGTCCTATGATGTAAATATGTCAATTATATTTTTTATGTAACATAATTTCCTGGAATATAATTCGTTTAAGAAAGTGCAAACAGTGGTTTCTTTTTTTATGGTATAATCAATTGCTACAAATATTTTTATATTATCTCCCGCATGCGCCATTTGGTGACATTCATGCACTATATAGGCGTATACAATCTAGTAGCCGTATTTCTTGGAGAGTTAGTCACTGCAAAATAATGCTATGATCTAATCAGAATGTTAAAAAGGAGGAGCTTTCTTTAATATCATAGAATTGTTTGATAAATTCGAGGTGAAACACGATTGTGATTAGTTGCAATTAAAAGATCATTGAAATGTGATTGGTCATTGAATCTCATTTGGGGCATGAGTTAAATTGTCGAATTAATTAAATAAATGCATTTAGAAAGCAATGTATTGTTTCTGAAGTATTAGTCAAGGATCAATGGAGATGATTAAATCGCAGTGAGCTACATGATCTTAATGGGAAACCAGATTTAATAAGAACAGAAACTGCGATGAGCAGGACGTGTGACACAAAAAAGAATGAAAAGGGGTAATGCAAGCTTCTTGTAGGAAAACAAGAGAGAAAGCGCCCAGTTGGATGTTCTGAATAAGATGGGAGAATAATAATAACCCTGATTTGAGACGTGAATTATGCAGGAATTGATTGTAAAACATTAGTCAAGGTTAGGAAGCTTCTTGTAGGAAAACAGAGGGAAAACGCCCAGTTGGTAGACCAAGAATGAGGTGGGAGAATAACATTAACTATGATTTGAGGAAAGTAGATTATACAGGGGATGATTGGAAAACATTAGCTCGAGATAGGGATGTATGGAGAACTTATGACCGCGTGACTACGAACCTACGGGTTCGGTAGTGCCAGTGAGTGTTAGTTAGTTAGTTAGTTAGGTTAAGTTGGTTAGTTGGTTAGGTTAAGTTGGTTAGTTGGTTAGGTTAAGTTGGTTAGTTGGTTAGGTTAAGTTGGTTAGTTGGTTAGGTTAAGTTGGTTAGTTGGTTAGGTTAAGTTGGTTAGTTGGTTAGGTTAAGTTGGTTAGGTTAAGTTGGTTAGTTGGTTAGGTTAAGTTGGTTAGGTTAAGTTGGTTAGTTGGTTACGTTAAGTTGGTTAGTTGGTTAGGTTAAGTTGGTTAGGTTAAGTTGGTTAGTTGGTTAGGTTAAGTTGGTTAGTTGGTTAGGTTAAGTTGGTTAGTTGGTTAGGTTAAGTTGGTTAGTTGGTTAGGTTAAGTTGGTTAGTTGGTTAGGTTAAGTTTGTTAGTTGGTTAGGTTAAGTTGGTTAGTTGGTTAGGTTAAGTTGGTTAGTGGTTAGGTTAAGTTGGTTAGTGGTTAGGTTAAGTTGGTTAGTGGTTAGGTTAAGGTGGTTAGTTGGTTAGGTTAAGTGGTGGTTAGTTGGTTAGGTAAGTTGGTTAGTTGGTTAGGTTAAGTTGGTTAGTTGGTTAGGTTAAGTTGGTTAGTTGGTTAGGTTAAGTTGGTTAGTTGGTTAGGTTAAGTTGGTTAGTTGGTTAGGTTAAGTTGGTTAGTTGGTTAGGTTAAGTTGGTTAGTTGGTTAGGTTAAGTTGGTTAGTTGGTTAGGTTAAGTTAGTTAGTTAGTTAGTATGGAAAACATGTTCGCGCGGCCATGAACCGTCTGGTTCGATAGTGTCAGTGAATTAGTAATAGTAGTTGATAATGGTTGTAATGGCGGTGGTGATAGAATTTATTGACATCTTGTCTTAGGAAATTAATGATGCAATAGTTATACGATTTTTCATATTTTATCATTTAATAATATAGATGTAATATTGAAAGTCGATTATTGTTGCGTTTGCTTATTTCCGCTTTTTAGTTAAAAACCTTTATTACAGTAGTGAAAAAAAAAACGTTTTGTTATCAGAGGTCAGGAGACAAAATACTTAAGTTAAAAAAGCGTGATGATTTAATTGCTATGACCATCTTTATTTTTTGCACAAATATTGTACACTTCATGCACTGTAAACTAGCGGGTGAGGGCCTTACTTTGTTGTCGTCTTATAGCCTAATGGCTACCTCTTCCTCTATATTTCAACCCCTAGTATAGTACCTGAAAGAAAACGCTGTATCTGTTGTTTGTATCAGTGTTGAGATAGTTCCTGTAGTGGGCTCTATGGATAATTTGCAGTCAATTATTATAAGTTTAATATATTAGAAACACTTTCAAGTTCAAATTTACATTTGAAATGCATCTTCAGTAAAAACTGGTGAGTCGATATTTTTAAGTCAGTTAATAATACCAATTCATAACTTACTTCCCCCAAGTACAACATTGACGTCACGGACCCGCTAGTTTAGAGTGCACGAGCTATATATATTTTTTTATTTTGTTACCGAATCTATTTTCAAGCAAAGTTAAACGGACACAACAATTAGGGTACTTTCTACAAGTTTATAATTATCTCAGTTGTTTTTATTATTAAAATGTAGCAATAATATTGTTGTATTTGTTCATACATTTTCTTTCCTGTCGGAGGATGTTGAGTACACAAATCATTTCATTATCTCTGTCCTGACGTTTAACCAAAAAGTTATTTGGTCTGTTGCGATGTAAGCAAACCTTTGAGGTGTTGTAAATTTAAGAACCTTTAGTTCACCGACCTCGATTGTGAACAACATTTATTTGTGGCTATTTAACTCATGCCCCAAATGGGAGTCAATGACCAATCACATTTCAATTAATTTTGATTTACAACCAATCACAGTCTCTTTCACCTCGATCTTATCATAAGTAATGCCACGAGTGATTTCCAAATTATCGATAAATTCACGACTCACGAAGTGAGGAGTGAATTTATCTAGTGAATTTGGAAATCAAGAGTGGCATTTGTTAGGACTATTTAACGAATAAAATTAAGCTGTTTACTCACAAATAATTATTTAACTATAGTTATTTTAATATATTTATATATTTAATGTAAACGGCGATGTTTGAAAACAAATGAGAAACGATACGTACGCTTCATCTGCTTCTTTTGTTTATCACTGCAACCAGATCATACTATTTATTGCCAAAGGAACGCAATATTGTAAGAATGCTCTCTAGTGGAGAAAAAATGAAACACATCAAACTGTATATTAATTCATTTCTGATGTCGTATGATGTAAATATGACAATTATATTTTTCTGGATTATTACCTGGGAAAAAATACATTTAAGAAAGTGCAAACAATGGTTTCTTTTTTTGGTGGTATAATAAATTACTACAAATGTTTTATATTAACTCCCGCATGCTGCATGTGTTGACATCTATGCACTATATATACAATCTGGTAGCCGTATTTCTTATAGGCTCAGTCACTGCAAAATAATGGTCAGACCTGTTCAGAATATTAAAAAGGAGGAGCTTTCTTTAATATGGTAATTATAACACTGATAAATATTTTGTGAAACACGACTCTGATTGGTTGTAAAACAGAAATCATTGAAACGTGATTGGTCATTGACTCCCATTTGGGGCATGAGTTAAATAGTCAATTTAATTTTATCATTAAAAATCAAGCTCCTCCTTTTTAACATTCTGAATATATTAGAGCATTATTTTTCTCTAACAAATAAGTTTAATATAACAATTTATATATTAAGATGTAAGAATCCTAGAACGCAAGTAGCTGCCAGATTGTATACATACTGCACGAATGTAAACAGACACTGCTTGCGGGATATAATATAAAACATTTGTAGCAATTGATTATACCACAAAAAAAATCACTGTTGCACTTTCTTAAATGTATTATTTCCCAGGTATTTACTTTCCAGAAAAATATAATCGACATACTTACATCATAGGGCATCAGAAATTAATTAATAACCTATAATGTTGATTATAAACAGTTTGATGTGTTTCATTTTTTTTCCACAAGGGTGCATTCTTAGAATATTGCGATCATTTGGCAATAAATAATATGATCTGGTTGCAGTGATGAATCTTACACAATATCTATGGCTAGAGCATGGAACTCACTTCCCAGTCATGTCAGGGACTGTCAATCGCTATCATTATTTAAATCCAAATTAACTGATATCTTAAGTTCGACACAATGAAAAAATTAACTACATAACAACTATATAGAGCATTCTATTAATAATCATGTAGGAAGCTACTTACTTTATTTTATATCATTTTAATTTTATTATATTCTATGTTTTTGTTAGCATTAGCTAGTATTAGATCCATCATCATTGTATTTTGTTTAGTCTGTATTTTAATATCTTAAAATTGTAATATGTACGTAATTTTTGTATAATTTTACTATTCGCTGGTTGAGTGGAAGAGAAGGCCTTATGGCCTTAACTCTGCCAGCTAAAATAAATCATTATTATTATTATTATTATTATTATTATTATTATTATGAACAAATGAAACATAATAAACGTTTCTCATTTTGTTTTCAAATATCGCCGTTTACATTAAATACATAAATATTTTAATATAATTATATTTAAATAATGAATTTGAGTAAACATCTTAATTTTATTCGTTAAATAGTCCTAACAAATGCCACTCTTTATATCCAAATTCTCTAGAGAAATTGGAAATCACTCGAGGCATTACTTATGAGTAAATGTTATTATTCTTCATCATCATCATAAACAACAAGGATGAAGCCCAATGGCCTGTTCCGATCTCATTATAGGTCGAATTGGTCCTTCCATCTCTTCAATGATCTTCCCAACATTCTTCTTCCTTTTGGTTTACAATTATACATCCTTCATGGTATGCGTTGTTCATTCATTCTTAATACATGCTGAATATAAGCATTATTCTTCATATTCTATTCTTAAAAATGATAATTTGCAACAAGGACGTTGTTGCAGTGCATGGACTCTCAATTTGATTGTGATATGAAATTGGTAAAATATTAAATATGCATTATGAAGTAACCTATGTTTGTTTGGGTAACATGTGTTGAGCACGGGGAGGTATCTTCATAGAGATCAGGCTGCGTGGCGGTCACGACATACGATCGGACACTAGGATAATGTTCTAATGGCCACCACCATGTCAGATATCATGTACAATATTTGTTACTGCTTTAGTCAGTATATTGCAAACACTGCCAGGCATTTTTTAAGTATGAACAGTGGCGTTCTATCTTACTCCTTCTTAAATATGCCCTCAAGAGTGCAAGTACATGCCATAGTAATTCAAATTGAATTTTCATAGTATATACTGCTCCATGAAGTAAATAAATAACGCTCTCATGGTATAAATGAGGAAAGCCATCTATTAACAAAAATTTAAAGTTACGAATTTATAAATCTGTGCCAGCCGCTCTATCTAACTAACTCACTGGCACTATCAAACCCGTAGGTTCATGGCCGCGCGAACATAACATCTCCATATATCCCTATCCTGAGCCAATGTTTTCCATTCATCCCCTGTATAATCTACTTCCCTCAAATTACAGTTAATATAAATTCTCCCACCTCATTCTTGGTCTACCAACAGGGCGTTTTCCCTCTGGCTTTCCTACAAGAAGCTTCCATGCACGTCTTTCAGTCCCCATTCGTGCCACATGTCCTGCCAATCGTAGTCTACGAGACTTAACTGTTCTCATTATATGGCTTCCTATAAAGACCATGTAATTCACTATTATGCGTCTTTTGGCTGTCCCATATCTCGTTGTCTTATGGGTCTGTAGTTGTAAAATATTCTTATAATTAGTTTTATATATTTCATACACATATTCAAGCCTTCTATTTACATTACTGTCAGTTACGTTTACTAAAGGCCTAATTGAAATGTGTCCACCGCTGTGGTCTCGAGGTAGCGTGCTGCCTTGTCACGCAGCGGGCCCGGATTCTATCCCCGGTCGGGACAGGTTTCTTACGTGATTTTTTTTTCGGGGATTTTACTCACCTTTAAAGCAAATGCCAGAAAACTTAAGGCCAAACGGTCCCCGAATATCATTGGCCATCATTATCATAAACATATTCATTAAGTTTAGGATTAAGGCTTCTCCTGGCGTATCATTACAACCATCATCACTAGAGTCCGGATGTTAGGCACTTAAAACATTCAAAATAGGCAGACAAAAAGGCACTAAAA